>BQNB010059893.1:0-37141 GCA_026074375.1 Tanacetum coccineum | reverse complement strand
TAAAAATGTAAAAGATTATTATGATGGAATGGAAAAATCTTGTTTGTTTACGTTTATAGAATATAATGATTCATTACAAGTAATGACCCATTACTCCAAAATCATTCCTTTACGTAGCGTTTGGTACATCGTAATGAGAGTAGTAATGGAAAAGATTATTACGACGGAATGAAAAAATTATGTTTGTTTACAATTACGGAATGCAAAATGACTCATTACATCAAAAACCACCATTTCCATTCATTAGGGGTCCTTTGTTTTTTTTTCATTACATTTTGTAATGGAATTATAATTACATAAAACACCTTTATTAACTAGTTACCAAACTAAAAAAATATATCACTAAAGGCTATTTTAGTCTTTTTATTATTGATTACATTACAATCTATCATAACAACCAAACATAAATATGATCGTAATGCATCATTTCATTACTTCATTACGACGTTCATTACATTCCGTCACTATTTTATTTTGTCATACCAAACAGACTCTTATTTTTTTTTAGTATTGAGCACCTACTTGATACTTCTAATTTTCTAAACCATCCTTGCAAGTCAAACCTGATTAAAATAAAATCATGTGAAGGCCCCAAACCAATAAGTTTTAACTTTTAACCATGATAATATATTTTGATTTGAAAATTTTAGGAGGCTTTATGAACTTTCGATATACTTTGGCCGACTCTTAATTGTTTGACGCATATCAGAGATCAATACGGACTGCGGTCAAAGGCGGAGCTTAGGAGAGACTAGAGAGGATGGTGGCTCCTCTAGACTTTGGCCCGCTAGTAGTGTATATTTAATGAGATTTCATTAGTATATTTGTTATGTTTTTCAATTTGGCCATCCCATAACATATTTTAAATACTTTTGGCCCTTTCACATTTAACTTTCAAGCCCTGTCATCGAATACGATCAACAGTTTCAATAGTGTGTTTGAGTCCCTTCTTGATTTTGTGTCAGGGGTCTAGATAAGAAGAAAGGAGCTATTGTTGCTGCTGATCAAGACCCTCGGCAACCGATTTGAAGAAATTAGGGAACAGGAAAAGTTTTTTGAGATTGATACAATGGAGCCTCTGAATCTTCATAATTGTGTTAAGAAGGGATTCAAACATACTATTGAAAATGTTGACCATATTGATGAGTCTCTAATATGTGTCAAACACGATTTGCAGAAATCAGGGAACTTGGGGATTGACACAAGGGGGTCTTTGAATCTTCAATGATTGTGTCAAGACTTCACCCAAACTAAAGAAGGAGAAAAAGAGCCAATGGGAATTGAACGTGAAATATTTGTCCCTTGTCTTCACTACAACACGATCCCTTTGGAAGGAGCTCCAAGGTCATGTGATTGAAACCCCTGAACACAATATGTTCTTCACTCATGCGTTTGGAGAACCAACTTTTCAGAGTCTCTGAAATGCACATTGTGGACACTCCAACGCTCTCTTGTTACAAGATTACGACCTTAACTGAAAAAACCTTTTGAAGCTATGAGACTGGTCAACATCTTGGATGAACAACTTGAAAAGAGGGATGTCAGGCATTTCCTCTAAACAAAGAATGTAAAGGTGGAGATGATGGATATTACCGAAGACAAGCATGAACAAGGACCTATGCATTTTTGTTTTTGTTGATGTAATCCACAAATAATACTGATATATTGTGGTTCATTGTCTTCTTAGAATCAGTCTAATCTTTACTTTATTTTATTGTGGTTAGTAAGAAGAAGTTGTTCATTTTTTCAGTAAATAAACACTTGGGTTATCTCTATATCCTAATATGGAGAGATTGTTGGGCCAATTCACAGCCTCGTGATATTCGACTAGGATTTAAACATAAAAGATCCTAAGCGTAAATGAAGTCCTCAATCTTTAGAGTTTTTCACAATCTAAACAAAGTCTCAATGCTTCCCGAGGCGGAAAATTTAGTGAGTGAAGCGTGAACTTGAAAGAAGATGATGAAGTTAGTGAGTGATGAAAATAACTCACTCACTCCCCCTTGATCTCATCATCATCCTGAATACATTCTTAACTTATATGTATATAAAATATATCTAAGTCTCTTAAAATATAGGCGCTAACTTTTTTAGGAAGATAAGTGAAAGGTGCTATTCCCTAAAATGGGATTAGACACATTTCAAGAATAGAAGAATTTAATGTAAGTGTACTACACACTTAAATGCTTGACACGTCCATGCATATACCCCACAAGTATCTACCTCGATCTTTTTCTATATAAAGAATGTTGTAAATGTTGGGATTTAACAACTAGGTAAACCATTTACTACGAGTACGCAGCGGATGGATCTAGTTTGATATTAAGAATTAACATGCAAATAAAGTAAGAAACACTAACCTTTATGTTTAATGACAAAAGTCAATAAAAGAGAATCTTGATCTTGAAAACTTGAGTGATTAAATTATCACCTCTATGGTTACATAAACAACACGCCGAACAAGTACGCAACAATGCTAGTCTTTACTTCATGTATCTCAAGCACCAAGTGCCAACGTCTTTCAAACAACAAGTGTAAACCCTTAGTCTTTCAAACATCAAGTGTAAACCCTTAGTTTCTTGAACCGAAAACCATAACACTAGTTTTAGGTAGTACCGAAAATCATAAAACCCTAGTTAGGGTTTTACCAAAATTAGTAAAGAAGATAACCAAGAAACCGAAACCCTAATTAGGGTTGTAGTCGTTGTCAAGCTAGGAGAACCATAAACCGAAACCTAAAAGTAGGTTTAACTCGTCGAATTTGTGGAGATCAACTGCACCGAAAACCCTTTAGCGTTTTAATCGAAATCGAGTAAGGGAGAAGAACAATAACCGAAAACCCTATAAAGGGATATTCGGTTGAGAATGAAGGAGAGGAAAAAAGCACCAACTAATTTTTTCTATGTGTTGTGAATCAATGAATAATGAGGCTAGGGGTAGGTGTTTATATAGGCACCAAACCTAGATCTAGATAAACTAGGAAACCTGTAATTCTTTCCTTATCACAACACATCTTCCTTATCTCCTAATAATTGATTCCAAAACCTACTAGAACCCTAATATGGCCGGCCTACATAGGACTCTCATATGGTTCGGGTTTTGTCAATTTTAGTCCTTTTACTTTATATATTTAAATACCAGTTAAGTTAGTTATAAACCAATAACGGTAACTAACGGTTATTTAAAACATTCGTGAAGTATATTATACAATAAATGTACTCTTCGTGTCTTAAAGTGTGTGCCCCCAATAGGCTCACGTACTTCTTAGTTGCATAACATGCGAATCCAACTACCATATTCCAACAGCTCTCACTTGGGAGTTGGAGTAGCAGATTCCATTTATACCAACAATGGAAACGTCTAGCAACACTCTCATTTTCATAAACTAAAAATACCTGAGATGAAGTTTCAAGAATACTCTCAGCATAATGGTTATGTATTACTTGCTATTATCATCCCTTTGTTACAGATACCGTTAAACCATGGATATGGATCCTAACTCATTCCATATAGTTTAACTATTTAGTTTCTCGTTATCGAAGTTAATTCAGATATACCAAATGTAATTAAGAATCATCTTAAATTACCCTTTAGGTACGGCCATACAATTATCTGATTAATTCTGGAGAGGGCCCATGGTATCATTATGGACATATCAAGTGGAGAAACAAATTCTTTATTGAATACAAGTGTTGTGGATGCTGCTTCACATCACTTTCAAGAATAGCCTTTATGACTACCTTTTTCAGGATAGCGTTTGACTTATAATCAAAAAGTGATATCCACACATACAGAATTAGCTTGCATCTCAAGTCTAAGGATGACTTATTTAACCATTTTTGATATCTTACTCATGACGAGGATCCAAAAGTAAATATTCGAAGGTTGGGGTGTCTAATATGCATCCCTTGTGAATAACATATGCGTTTGGCGGGAACCATCCATGTATTCAAATAATATAACCAACACTCACATTTGTCTTAAAGTAACAATATTCTTATATTTTTAACCGACAATGGACATATTTAGAATAATAAAATCATTCAAGGATTAAACATGCAAATATAGGACAACAATTATTATATGTATGAAAAACAAATACCGCGTATCTTTATTCATCAGAAAGTAAAAATTGTCTTACAATCCCAATTATCCAAATACTAAAAAAACCAATATGCATAAGACTAATTAGCAAGTTGAAATCTAATGTTTCCAACATTCTCAACTCTTTCTTTACAAGACAGCTAAATAGTCATCTGAGTAAACTTTTCGAATACTTGTTTCAAATTCATAAATTGTGAAGGATTTAAATGATATGATGAGTGTCTTATTTCACATGTGCAAACTATTGCAAGTGTCATAGTATGTAAATGTCACCATACCTTGTATAAGGTATTTGAAGTCAACGACATACTGACAGTCATCTTTACAGTTTCTTAAAATATAAAGTATTCTTATTCTTTAATGTGTATTGCAACAATGCTCTTAGCTGAGCATATCTAGTTAGCAGATTTATCATAAATGATGAAATCCTACTTTAACTAGGGTTGTTTATCCTCTAGCATCAGTGTACACAAGCATCACTATGCCTTATAATTCGTAAACGTTTGTTTTAACAGTCATCTAAATACTCTCAATTAGATACAATTGTTGTTAGCTCATCTTGCTCTCGTGCAAAAGTAACAACCAGTCTTATACACAATACAATATATACATGATGAATCCTTAGTTAAAAACATAAGGTTTCGATTTATGTATTAAATTATCTCAAGTGAAATATATCATTTAAGACTCGCTTCAATGATATATTGCATTGTGTTGGACTTAATCACCGCATATGTTTATTTCAATAAACATTTATTCCAAAGTTGTTTGTTTATTTCATAAATTCCAAAGTGAAGTTTTATTCCAATCTTAAGGATTAACATTTAGCTTAGATGGAATGATACCTTCAATATGTTATACAACATACGATTTAAGAAAACAAACATAGTGCTCCCACTTGATGTCAGATGTACTCAGGAGTTATCTTATTTTAATCAAAAATAATATTGTAATTAAACTTAAGATCTCAGCTCCTAGATGCATGATCTAATCCACACTTAGATTCTTTTATCTTGTATACTTTATAAAGATTATATAGATTTATAACCCTTTGATTACGCACCGTCCTCGCAAAGGTAATCATTAAGGAAAGAGTTATGAAACTTAATTGCCATATTTCATATACATGAAAACATGTATTACAATTAATCATCTTTATATAATTAATGTGTGTAGAAAAGAAAATTTAATCACAGTCAATTGCTTGAGTGAGATTAAAAACTCTTATCATCAGTCAAGCATTAATGTGTATACAATTTTGCCCTTATGAGTCTTTTTTCAAAAGAAACTCATTCTAACCTCACAGTTTAACTGTTTGGTGAAAAATCAATCAAGCTCAAAAACATTGATTGTCTTTTAAGGACTACATCTTGTCATTCATAGTTAAAAGACATTTATCAGATTCAAGATGTGATAATTCATCTTATTTAGTTAGCAGGTTTACAATGACCCTCTAACATATTTTGCTCAGCATTCATATTAAAATATCACTTCATTGATGGGGTATCCTTGCGGATTTATGAATGAGAGTGACATTATACCTTGGTTCGACATTTACATGTTTAATCTTAGTATGACATCAGCAAGTGTATTGAGAAGGTTATGTATTTTGTTGTTGAATAACTTCAAGATCTACAGATGCTCCCACTTACTTTTGTAAGTAGGGAGAATTCTCTAAATACTAAGTATTTAAGCAACAATAGATTCTTCTTAATTGGGACAACAAAATACATTTTACAGTTCTCATCTCTAGCTTGTTAATAATATGATTCATAAGATATTAACAAATTTTAGAACTTTAATCAAGACATAATGGGATTCATCCCAATCTATAAATAGATAATGTCTTGAATACTGATGACCGTCTAAATACGTATCAAACAAATAACCCTCAAATATATATATAATATAAATATATAATACATATACATAAGCAAAGTATCATACAAATTATTCTTAGGAAAGAATAATAGGTAATCAACACGGGTATCGTTCTCCTCGGTGAGAGGTGAATGGAAATTCACGTTTATGTCGAGAATCGAGCTTGATTATCATAAAAGATTTGGATTTGGTTTCTAATTCTAATAACGCAAATGGAAAGGTAAATAAAAGCACGAAAATCTAAGCAATACATGCAATTAAAACATTAAGCATTAAAACTATAACGGGAATTAAAAAACGCGACTAAAAACCTAAATTATCAAATTTTAACCCTAAAAATGCAAATTTAATTTCTAACAGTCCTAAATGATAAAAAATAATTTTAGAAAAAAGAATTATATTTTTTTGACTTTTATTTATTTTTTTATGAATTAAAAACTAATTTAATCTAAAAATATTATTAAAAATATTAAACTATTTTATAAAAATTCAAGAAAATTACTAAAAGTGCTTTAAGGTATTACTAATGTAAGAAAAATAAAACGGGCAAATAAGCTAAACCTAATAAGCTGTTAAAAAGCAAATAAGCTAAAAAGCTAAAACTGAAAAACTGTGTATAAGTAATTAAGTGTGCAAAGAGTTAACAGAAAAGTCCCAAGGGCGAGTTGGTAATGAGAGTGTGTGTTAAAGTGTTGGGTTGTTAAGGGGGAGGTCACAGGTTCGAAACCTGTGGCCACCCTTTTTGATAAAACATTTTTTTTGAAAAAGCTATAAAATAAGCTAAACTAAGCAACTTTAATAAAACAACTTTTTATTAAAACTTATTAGATAAGCTAGAAAAAAAGCTATGAAAGATGACAGATTTGGCTTTTTAAGACTAAGTGAATTTAAGCTAACTGTTATGGACATTTTAGGACTCAATAAGCAAAAAGAAGACAAATAAGCTAAAAACAGATATTAACCTAGACCTGATAAGCTAAACTAAACTAGGAAATAGGCTAAATAAGCTAAAAAGCACCTAAACTCAATTAGACACAGACAAAAAGGGGTAAACCACTACATTTTAAGCTAACTTAGAGGATTAATAAGCAACATAAATAAGCTACAAGCTAAAAACAGATGAACACTATGACCTAATGATCATATAGGAACAAAAATAAGCTAACTTATTAAGCTGAAAATCATAAAAAGAAGACACTTAGAATAGCAGACTTTAAAATTAAACTTAAAAGGATTTTGACACAAATTTTAAGCTAAGAACTAAGGACTAATAAGCACTGAAAAGACTTTAAAAACTGAACACAGATTTCGAATGATACCCAAATAAACTAAATAAGCTGAAATTTGAATAATTAACTGAAAGAATAAGCTGGAAAAGGCAATTGGAAATGACATTGTATACTAATATTTTTGAACTTTTTGATGATTAAAATGACTACTTGCAGACAAGAATTAAAACTCAAAAGCTAGTTTGACACACTAGAAACTCAAAACAGATTGACTTCATATTATAATAAGCTAATTTTAACAAAACTTTATCAAAGTTAAACTAGTTTCAACCTTCTAAAGATCTGCAATAAGAGGCTTTTAAGCATACACTAAAAAACTATACTACTTGACTGTTTTTGATTAAGAATACTTAAAACGTTAACCACATATTATAAACTTGAGACAGATGCATATTGATGCCATATAAACTTATTTGGACTCATAAAACTATAACTCATACTAACTTTTGAAAAATTAATCAAATAAGCAGTTTCTTTGAATAGTTCAAGACCTCCATGTTCATGTGTTTACAAGAAAACAAAATATGTCAAGTATACGTTATAAGTCTTTGAATAATTCAAGGACTTCATGTTTATGTCCTAACAACAAGACATAACAAGTTTACTACTTACTTTATGTTATGAGTCATTGATTAATTCAAGGACTTTATAATTATGTATTAACAAGCAAACATAATTATATTAACTAAAGTAATTATGAACGCAAACTTTTGAGTTCAATAGTAATTTCAAGTTAATTTCATACTTCATAATTATGATTATATAATTAACCATAATTATATTGACTAGAGCATGTAGTCAAAATGTTGAAGTAGCTTTACATTATATCTTGACATTTAAATGTAATAGGGCAACAAACATCTTGTGTGTTTAAGTCCTAGTAGAATTATTAGCTTTCTTACCTTGCGATCAAGAGAAACCAATAATCATATTGTTATATGTTGTTCCTTGTACACACTTAAGATTTCTCCCAATTATGTGGGGACATAACATTATTTAATATAGACAAACAATACGACGTGCGCTTGATTGTATAAACAATATAAAGTGTATTAGATATTACAAGTAGATTTAGAACCATGTTGTTAAATAAGGAATTATGGATTATTATTCTATAGATAACGTTTTGGGAACCAACATCAGGAAAGCAACTTGTTATCTAATAAAATAAAATGCAATCTTCCTTTAGACCATGGTAGTTTGGTTCGCCAGACAGTATACGTATAAAATACTACTAGGCAAATCAATGATAAAAAGATTCCGGAAGAGATATTCCCGGGGTCATCCCTAATGACTGGCAAACTTGGAAAATTTATAAAACAAACTCTAAACTTAACAAAACTACCTTTAAGCTTATAAAAACTAACTTCAAGACTAACTTAGAGCTTATCAAAACTTATTAAAGAACCAACAACAGCCCAAGCAGTCTTAACTAGGTTAAAATTGCTTGTGCCAAACACCCCTTTAAAATCTTAAAAACCAATTATAAGATCAAACAAACCTAATGAGCACTCAAATTATGAAAACAGATTATCAAATAAGCAATATAAGACTAAATAACACATACTAATCCACAAAAGAGTTTTAGAAATAAGCTGAACCTAAATAAGCACTATTCACTTTAAAATGAAAATTCTCATAACTCAATTTAAACTTAAACTTAGCAAATACCTAAATGATTCAGATATATTAAGCTATAATAAGACAAAAAAAGCACAAGACATTAAGCAATAAACAAGACAATAAGCAATAAGCAGGAAATAAGCTAAAAAGGAAAGTGAAACTTACTTGTGTCCTTTGCTTAAACAAGGACTAAAAATGCTCTTAGAGCTCATTTACAAGCTCTAGCTTGTTGTAAACAAGCTAGTAAGAAACCATAATCCCTTCCCTTTATGGCTTATCTTCCATAAAGCTAAAATCCTCAATGTTTAACCAAATAACTTGATAAGGAATAAACTAGCTCAAATAAGTTATTAAGAACTTATTAACTTATTTGAGCTTAAAGAGAGCTTGGAAAAATGTTTAGGCTTATTAAGGAGTTTAAGTAATATGCATAAAAAAACTGAATTGAAAGTACACAAATGAATTAAGCTAAAAATACTTTTATTAATTAAAAGAAGAGTACAATAAGCTAAGTTTCATTACATTAAACATAAAATAAGCTAGAAATTTTAACTAAACTACTTCCTACACTAATCTACTCATACTCCTCGATGCTTCCTACTGTGTGATCTCCACTCCTATTTATAGTGAAATGATGAAGCTTCTAGCCCTTTGAGACGCTCCCTCATCTTCAATCATGGCCTTTTAATCCAAACCGCCTCATTTCCATCAATCTTGGACCATGGGATTATGTGCACGTCTCATCCTTCAATAGGATATCCCTGGATTGCCAGCGTGGCTAGTAGTTGTCAGATGTGTCAGTTTAAGCTTCTAGAAGGATTTAAGGCGTGTGGGTTTACCTTGGGTGATTTTGTTACTCTGTGTGTAAGTGAGGGTGGGAAAAGAGAAAGATATACAGTAATTTTTGACCTATTTATAAATTGGGGTGTTGACCAGGGATTGGGCTTTTTACTTAGGCCTGGATAATTTATAAAAGAAATGGATTTGGTCTTTTGATAAAAGGCTTATGTTTAGTATATAGATACAAGGTTAATGGGCTGACCCGACCTATTAAAATAGGTATGGGTTGGCTCATTAAGAATGTATATGCCTTTGGCTTCGATTTCTCATGCTCTTTCTATTCCCGTGCTCGGTTTTGTCTGTTTTTCATTATTTTTGTTCTTTTGTGCAATATCCGTTACCTACAAGACACAATTCACAATACAAACATAGACAATGCATTTTTGTGTATTTATTGGTCTTTTTAGCTTTATATTAGGAAATAAAAGATATGTGTTTAAGCACATATCAAAATCCCCCATACTAAACTATTTCCGTGTTCTCACGCAATATCATAAATACATACTTAGAAAACCAACAATTCCAATCCCTCTAAACTAATCTCCTTGAAAAATAGCTAAGTGCTCATCTAAGGGGATTAAGAAATCACTAGTTTTGAAAAGCTCCCCGTTTTACCATTTTTATGCATTTATTATCATTCATACATATCATAACTTCACGGAAAAAGAAATACTAAAAGGATTAATTTATCGTCCTTGATTTTTCACCCGTCCTAAACCAAGCTTAAAAACGAAATCATTGTTAAATACTAGTTAAGATGCTAACACTACTCATAAATGCTAATTGTGGATGCATAGCTACTTTCTGCTCCCTTATTCCTAAGTCCTCTAAAGGTTTTATTCTTATTGTTGGTGACAAATAAATTAAATTCTTATTCATATAAAGTAAACCCGGTTTAGACCACAATTAGTTTGAAATCCTTTCCTAAAGAGACGATATGGTGAGAATAAGGTCCACATTAAGGTTCTAATTTCGCACAATTTAGGGGTTATCCTATTTAGATAACCTCGGAGTCAAATTTTGGCTTTATTATTATTATTGTTGCAACATTATTAAACCTTGGTCCTTTAAACAACTGCCACATCGGTATGCGAGCCGACCATGGTCCAGGAGTCTTATTTCGACCTTGGTGATCCTCGACCTTTTTGAATGCTGCAACATTGGTTGTAAGCCAGCAAGATGCAACAAACTTTTATCAGTCTTGGATTATTATTCTTACTATGGGCCTTCTTTTGAAGACTGCCACATCAGTTGTAAGCAGGAAAGAGGCAGTAAACTTTTATCAGCCCATAGTTTTTATTATTATTATTATTACCTCCACCCTTTAAACGACTACCACATTGGTTGTGAGCCGGCAAGAGGTAGTGCTCTTATTTTGGCTTTGGTTTATTACATAATTATTATTATTATAGCCAAATTTCAAGTCCTGTGGTCTTTTAACTACCTAGACAACGGTAGCGAGCCGTCAGGAATCGGTAGCCTATTTCCCCACAACACTGATAAAACCTCGATGTGTACCTTACTTTTACCAGAAGGAATCTCTACGGAGTGATTTAAACTAAGAATCATAAAAACCTAAAGCAACTTTATTTATTAACAATTATATAACGTTTATTAAGCTGATGGGAGCAAAAAGCCACAATTAACCTCTATGAGCCTTAAAGAGATCCAACTACTCTATGTTTAGCATCTAACTTATACTTAACTCTATCGTTTTTTGTTCTTCGCAAATTTAAAATCTTTAATAAAAAGATCCGCGAATGCTTAGTCTAATAAAAACAAGCTTTGCATATTTTAAGTCTATCATGGAAACTTACAAACTCTTGGCTTTTTCAAGCTAGAATTCGCGTTTTAAAGCTTCTTGTATAAAAGACTAGAAAAAGCTTAAATTTATATAAGTTAAGGGGCAAGCTAAAGCGCAACATGCTCGATCAAGTCAAAATTTATTCCTTAAAGGCAAAAAACTGTGTCTAAAAACATTTATTCATATTTTGAAAATTTTAATTTGATAAATTTTGCATATTTTTGCGTGGAACAAAACTGGGTTACATGATGACAAGGCAAATGCAAGTAAGATTCATATCGAAAGACTCTCTCCCCCTTACTAGAACTTACAACCATTGTCCTAAATGTGAGCTGGTCACCCGCTTACTTAAGTTCAAGGCATAATCCAAATATTAAGGGGTCTCTACGTAAACCTAAAGCCGTTTATTAATTATGATAATATATAAATGTTAATCAATAAGATCAAGGATATCGGATTCCCATATATAAGCAAGCGAAGGATTAAAGCTTGAGTGAACGATGGACAAAACACGAGCACGAAGATTCTTAATAATCTGGGGCAATACTGGGAATAAACACAAAACAACGGAAACAAGAGAAAGGAAGAGGCGACGTCTCCTCACTTCAACTTATTATAATAATTATAACATAATATACTACTATAAGGATAAGCATCGGGTTGACACACACACGACTGCGCTTGTTTTTATGCGAGTCTCTAGCTTGACTCTCCTCATATCATCGTGATATTAGGGACGAAACAAGTGGAAGAGCAAACTTCCATCGAATATTCATATGCCACCAGATTTAAAGAAGAAAAATGAAAAGCGGAGATGCCAGGGTCAAAAATGATATCCTCACTCCCGGAGGAGAGATGAAGAGAAGAAGATTCCAACCAGATAGGTTAAATTAAAAATAAGGAAGAAAAATTCGGATAACATATGTGAAGGAAAGATAATGGCGATCCTCAAAGGGTAAGCTCACATATGTAGGAGAAAATTTTTTCTCATGAATACCGGGGTCGAAAACTTTGACCATACTTGTCAAATTATCAAGTTTAGGTTCATCCTTTAAGCACTTTGGTTCATGATCGAAATACAACTCGGGGAAGAGATTAGGGATCGTGTCCTTAATAAGTAAACTCTCAAGATAGATAATGTCTCCCTTCGAGTCATAATAATCGTCCTCAATATCTGTAGAAACCACAATATCTAGAAAAGCATCGATCTCATCAATATCACCTCATGGGTCAAAACATTCATCCTCATTAAAAGCAGAGAGAGGTGTGACTAGCAAATCCGGCTCATTAAGTTTAAAAACATAGGAGTCCTCACTCTCGGTGTCCTCTAACACCTCATCAAATAGAGGATTTACGTTACTAGAGATGTATTCGTCATCAAATTCGAAAAGAGGGTTGGAGTAAATTTTAACATTATCTTCCAGAACGTCCTCATCGGATAGTGACTCATCATCACTAGAGGTAAAATCGCCATTTAAATCGAAAAGAGGGTTAGTGAAAGTCATGGATTTTTCCTCATAAACGTTAATGGGAGAGAAATCATCACACGAACGTAAATCACAATCACTATTACTCTCGGATGTATCCTCAAACTCACTTGGGATTGTAACAAGGTCCTCACCACTAGACTTTATTACTTCGTCCGATTCCTTTTCAGGAATAGTGCTAAGATGCTCATTCCCCATGATGAGAGAGTCCGCAATCGATAAGTCAGGTGTGATTGCAACTGACAGAGGAAGTTCAAAAATAATATCTGTCAAAGGAATATAACTCTCCTCGTAATCATAGTCACCATCATCATCATAGCAAAAAGATTTGAAATGTTGCAAAGGATAAGTACTAAGATTAGCCACCTACTCTAGACGCTGAAGCTATTTCTTTTTATTAATCTCAATACTCATTCCATTGAATTTACCTTTAAGCTCATCAATCATATTTTCACATTCCCTTCTCAAACGAATATCTATTTTCTCATTACGATAATCTTTAATCTGTAAGTCATTACTTAAACTTAACATTTCATCTAAATAATGCTGCTTCAGATCCTCCATTTCTTGGATACTCATTTCGTGAAGAGGTGATTGATCGATATTAGCCGCCTACTTTTGTTGAAGTGGCTTTTCACAAAATGATTGCATCATTTGAAGAAGTTCATACATCTTTTGCTGATTTAGGTTCTCTTGAATACTCGGAGGCTGATGATTGATGGAATATTACGGGGGTTGGTCAAAACCGAAATAGTTAGGCTCAAAATAGTTTTGATTCATTGGTTGACATTAAAAACTTTCACGAGGACCCCCACAGTTTTCACAGAAAATATATTGGTGTGGACAACTCGGTGAATTTTGTGGATAATAATTATCACTAAAGTTTTAATTGTAGCTCGGTTCATGCTCATAGACAAGCGGGAACCGTGGTGGACAATCATAACCATGGTGATAATCATTTCCACATAACTCGCACGAGTATGTCTTCTACTAGGGTTGTGGAGGGTGAGTGAAAACATTTAGAGGATCATTAAAAGAATTCAGATTTGAATCATTAACGAATGAATTTCCAGCTTCAGAATTGCAAAATGAACAAAATCCATCTCCAAGATAATGTCCACACCTCACACATGTACACTGTTGACAACGTACACCAATTTCTAAAGGATCTTTACAATGAAAATAATGAAATTGGTTAGAAATATCGGAAGTTTGATTATAAGAATTAGAGTCATAGACGGGTTCATCTCCGAAACTCACATTGGTACAATGCCGACAATTCCACCGTTAAACGGACCTCCACACCACAAGCATCTTGAAAACTAAGACATTTTTAAGAATTATCGGATAAGAAGGTTAAAAGAATAAGAATTAAACGAATAAGAGGATAAAAAAGAATATTTATAGATTTTTCAAATAAAACATAAGAAATAATAAAAATTAAAAAAATATTTTTGGTAACCAAAAGTTAATGTTTTTCACTATAGTTTTGATTGTAGCTCGGTTCTTGCTCATAGACAAGCGGGAACCGTGGTGGACAATCATAACCAAAGTGAGAATCGTTCCCACATAATTCGCACAAGATGTCTCGTACTGGGGCTGTGGAGGTTGATCATAAAAGTCGGGTGTATTATCGTAAGGAAAAGGATTAGGGTCATGGACAAACTCGTTTTTCTCGCTCTCTACATCTATAACTTGGACAATTTTTCCACTGTTAAACGGACCGTCCACACCACAGCAACCAAAATGGTATATACGAAGACATGTCATAAATTAAACGGATACGAGGAATAAAGAGATAAGATTAAATGATATAAAGAATATTTATAGAATTTCAAATCGAACATAAAAATAAGAAAGAAAAATATTTTTGGTATTTTTTAATATTTATAAAAAAAAGGAAAATAAATAATTAAATGTGAAAATATTTTTGGTTTTTTATATTTTTAATAAGTACGAAAATAAGAGAATAAGAATTAAACGAATAAGAGGATAAAGAAGAATATTTATAGATTTTTCAAATAAAACATAAGAAATAATAAAAATTAAAAAGTATTTTTAGTAACCGAAAGTCAATAGTGCATGGTAGCTCTCTACATATATATACATAAGCTAAGTATCATACAAATTATTCTTAAAAAAGAATAACAAGTAATCAACACGGGTATCGTTCTTCTCGGTGAGAGGTGAATGGAAATTCACGATTATCTCAGGAATCAAGCTTGATTATCATTTAAGATTTGATTTTGGATTCTAATCTAATAAACGTAAAAGCATGTAAACGCAAGTAAACAATTAAAGCATTTAAAGATTTAAGCATAAAATGTTAACGGGAAATTAAAAACGCGACAAGTAAGCAAGTAAATCAAATTTTAACCCTACAAACTCAAATTTAATTTCTAAAAATCCTAAATGACTAAAAATAATTTTAGAGAAAAAAATTATTATATATATATTTTTATTTTTATTTTATTTATTATGACTTAAAAACACTTTTAATCTAAAAAATGCATAAAAAATATTAAACTAATTTATAAAAATCAGGAAAATTTATAGAAAATACTTTAAACAATTCCTGACGTAAGAAAAATAAATCTGACAAATAAGCTAAACGAATAAGCTACTAAATAAGTTTATATAAGCTGATAAGCATAAACCTAAAAACACCCTTAAAACCAAATGGTGCCCAAGGTCTAACTGAAAAGACCCAAGGGCGCAGATGGTTAAGGCGTTGGAGGGTTATGGTTGAGGTCTCGGGTTCGAGACCTCCCAATACTCTCCAACCCTTTCCATTTTTTTTGCACAGTCAATTAATAAGCTAATATAAGACTTTTTTGAAAAACAACTTTTTATATAAGCTAGAAATAAGCACAAATTAAGCAAATCTAGTGACAAAAATAGTTAAAAACTTTAAGGCTAGATTAACTAAAACTAAGAAAGCTCAAAGAGCTCAAATAAGCTCACTAAAAGCTCAAAATGCTATCAAAAGCCTAAAACTAAGCTAATTAAGCACTAAGGAACCAAAATTAAGCATAACAAATAAGCAGATTAAGCTAAAAGATAATAAGCAGTTTATAATATTTTTGGTTTTTAAGAGTTTTAAGGCTAAATGGCTACTAGCAGCCCTATTTTTAAGCTAGTATAAGTTGTTTTAAGTCTTTGAAAAGCCCAAACAGATTTAGCTTATTAGCCAATAAGCTTGTGCCATGATTTTCAAGACCTAAAACAAACTATTACCAACTTAAATCTAGGATCAAAAGTAGGCGGTTGAAACTTTAAACTAAGAACACTAAGAGAAATTTATGACAGATTATGGTATAACACAAAAAACAAATGCAAGCCTAAACTCATACTTTCTAGTGCATTATAGAATCATAAATAAACATAAAAACTACTAATAAGCAAATCTAAAGAAGCTAACATATAAGCTAATAGAATAAACTAGAAGTTCACAAATTCAAAAATCACATACAAAACACTTTGAAAATGAGTTTTAGACTTTTAAATCTAAAAAAAGTTATTTATAAGTCCTCTTAAAAGCTTATCAAATCTGGCTTCATACCCAAAAGGCTAACTAGAAGCACTAACATTAGTTACTGATGTTATGCCAAACACCCCTTAAACAATCAGAACCATGTTTAAGCCTTACTAGCTTATGAAAAAGCTTTGGAATCACAAAACAGATTAAGCACTTGAATTGTGAAAGACAAATAAGCTTTAAACACTAAGAGATAAGCACAAAATAATAAGCAATCATGAAAAGAAGTTTTAAGCTAAAAAGGCAAATTTAATGAAAACATGAACAAATGAAATCTAAACATTAAGCAAACATGAATAAGCATTAAACATCAATAAAAAGCAATTATAAGCACTAAATAGGTAGAGAATAAGCAGTAAAAATAAGCAACCAAAAAATAAGCTTTAAAATGAAATTTGGAACTTACAAGAGCCTTTGCTCAAAACAAGGCTAATTCATGCTCAAAAGAGCTTTTATACAAGCTTTAGCTTATCATAGATAAGCTAGTATGGTCATATAAGCCCATCCTTTTCTGGCTTATCTTCCAAGTTTAGCTGAGGTGATTTGAGAGTGGATAATGAAATAGTAAAAGCCTAAATAAGCTTTTGGGAAAGCTTGAGTGAGTTTTGTAGATTTTAAAGATTTTAAAGAGTTTATAAGATTGACATTTAGAACACTAGAATAAGCTTAAAATGCATAAAGAGTAAAGATAGTTTTAAGAACAGAATTTAATTAAACTTTAAAATGGATTACAATGCTTTGAAAGTTTAAAAGAAAAAGCTTAAAAAATTGTAAATAAGCAAAACTACATTACTCCTAAAACTAATTCTACACTAATAATTTACAAATGAAGAAATCCTATTCTTTTTATGGAGAAACCATGGGGCTTGGGTGTGTTTCTTCTGTGAGAGACTGGAGAGATGCCTTCAATCTTTAATCCTGGCCTTCTAATCCAAACCACCTCATTTTCCATCTAATTCTTGGCCATTGATTTAGTTCCACGTCCTATCATCTAATAGGGGCACTTTTAGGGATCTGCCAGCGTCGGACGTTGGAAATGAATAGGATGTTAGAAGGTGTCAGGCAAGCTTTTAGAAGCAAAGGGGTGTGTGGGTAAAAGGATTTTACCCTGTGTGTTTTGTTGCAGGGTAAAAAGCTGGAAGAGAAATGAAAAAGATGTACAGTGAATTTGACTTGTTGACCCTGTGTGTTTATGAGTTAAGATCAACATAGACCCATTATTTATCATAGATTCAATGAATCAATCTCAACCATCTATTTTTTCATCAAAATAAAAAAACCCAAACACTTTTCCAACTCTTCTATTTAAAAATAAAATATCTTACAAACGGTAAAAGCGTTCACACCAGACAAAAATACACCATTGCTGACGTGTATTTTTTATCTTTCAGTAGTACGGGTGACACGCGCATCTATACTTTCGAGGATATTTTTTCTTTCGGATATTTTTTTTAGTCACAAATTGTGAAAATTATATATGTTTCGTCTTTATAGAGAATCCATATATGATTCGTATAAGAATATATTGATTTCATGAAATCATATAGTTTGTAGATCTAACAAACATTTTTTTATTTTTTTCAGTCACGATTGGCGAAAAACTTATATGATTGTTTATAACGAATCATATCTGAATTTATAAAATTAGAATTGTTGCCATTCACAGAAACGATTTTTTTTTTTCAATTTTGTTGTTCAGATCTAACGAGAAGTGTGAAAAAAATCGTATATGTATGTTCAGTATGACGATAATCATATACTTGATCGCTATAACGAATCATATATGATGTCAGAAATATGTTATGATTTTATAAAAATCGTATATGACTTTATAAATCATAAAAAATAAAGTTTGTCGCGAAATTATGTTAACATTTAGTGTCTGCCCTACTATAGAAAAGATAATTTAATTCTCGTGGCGATGATATGCTTTGTTTTGCGTAATGATTAACAGTGTGTGAGATATTTAACTTTTAAAAAAGAGGTGGAAAGTGAATTTTTTATTTTTGATGAAAAAATGAGTGGCTAGGATTGGTTCATTGGGTCTATGACAAATATTGGGTCTATATTGAACTTTTGGCGTGTGTTATAACCTATGTAATATGTCTTGGACCAGGGTGGAATTGGGCTTTTGTTATTGGTCTTGGGCCATGTTATGGTTAAATGGAAAATGGGTTTGGATTATTGATAAAATGCTTATAATTAGGCTTATGTTTATATAGTATAAATCTTAATGGGCTGACCCGGCTTATTAAATGGGTACGGGTTGGCCCATTAAAGATAAATACGCCTTCGGTTTCAGTTTTCCGCGCTCTTTTCATTCCTGAGCTCGGTTTCATCCGTATTGGCTTCGTTCTTGTCCTTTGATTTAATTACCGTACCTGTAAGACACAAATCGCAAAATACACATATGCAATGCATTTTTATGTCATTTTTGTTCATTATTGGTCTTTTTAACTCGTTTTGTTAGGTAAAAGGTATGTGTATTTAAGCACATACCAGTAGATAAGTTAAATTGCTTTAAATTTAGTCTGGATCATTAACAGACGTGTCGGGACGTGTTGCTTAGGATTTTAAGCCGTTTGCGGGAAAATATCTTCGGGAATTGATCAATTATTAATAAAATCATCTATAATTAGATAATTAAAGATAATAATAGTACTAATGATTAAATAGATAATAAACAAATTAGTAATAAATCCTAGAAATTAATCTGACGAGAAAAGAAAATGATAAAAGTCTATGGGCTAAAATAGAACATTATGAACTAGAAAATCCGCAAGGGTTACATATATGGTGAATAGCAACTAGACTAAGTTTACAAGACACGTCTTACTTATCTTACCGTGTGGTATATCATATATCATAACATGGGGTCGATTCTTGAACTTGGCTAGTTTCTAGAGAGAGAAACACATGAGAGATAGATTATCTAGTGAGAGAAAATGTGTTTAATATTAAAAGTGTAAAATGACTAGCTTGCCTCTTCCAAAGTTAGAAGAGGCTTATATAGTTCTTACAATATACCGGGTATTAGTACCCGGCTTAATACAACAACCGTAAACTACTCGCTAATAACATAATTACCCTAAAAGCAACAAATAAATAAACAATAATAATAACTAAACCAAGCATAGCAATAAACATAAAAAAATTAAAAGATATGGAAAAGATAAAATCCGGAATTAGCTCGGAGTGACCCGGAAATAATGACAACCCCATCAACGACTAAATCAATAAAAATCAAAACTTTATAAAACAAAGTTATTTTTTCTAAATAAAAAGTGTTTTTATAAAAAAAACAAATCCGAAAATTTTATAAAAATAAAAAACTTTATAAGAAAAAAGTGTTAAAAAGTGGTTTAATATAAAACTACATACACTTTATAGAAGGAAATTACTTAAAAGTGATATTTTTGGAAAAGTTTAAAACTTTATAACTTAAAAACATAAAACTAACAAGTTTATAAAAGAATATTTCATAAAATGTTGATTAGAGAAGGTAAAAGTGAAAATTAAGCCGATAAAAAAATACAATATTAACTAAAACATTAACATAAATGTATGAAATTAATAAAACATAAAAATAAACTAAAAAATGAAAATAGAGTAATACTTAGTTTTTAGACTAAACCTTAAACAAATCTAAACTATAAACTTTAATTAAAAAAGTAAAGAAAGAGAAAAAGAAATAGGTGTAAGGGTCCGTTTGATTTGTAAGTGGGTTTTGAATTTTGATTTGAATTTTGGATAATGTTTAAACTAAATGAGGAGAGAGAAAAATATAATGAAATAACATATGAATTTTTCTATATTGTATCTCAGGAGCACATGATAAGAAGTAAAAAAAATACACAGAAAATACATAGGGACCCACAAAAATTACACAGGGGCCCATAAAAAATGTGGGTCTCTGAGTACTTTTTGTGAGTCCATGTGTACTTTTTGTGTCCTTTTTTTATTCCTCTAAGACACAAGATAGAAACTTATAATATATTTTTAATGTTATAAATATTATATAATTTAATAAATTTAAAAATGTTATATAATAAAATGAATATATAAGTGGCTGAGATTATTAACTTGGACCACTTTACAAATACAACAAAATTATCGTTTAACTTTTCACACATATTAAGGCACGTGTACACACTTCATAATGTGTAGATTTGAAAAGTTCACACTTAGTTTGTGTGGACAAAATGAGTGTAGCAAATTAGTTATCACTTGTAAAGTGTGAAGTTTTATTAAAAAAGTTCACACACTTTTAAGAGTGAAGTTAGAAACTTCATATATTTGTCTTACTAACATCCCTCATCATTTTAAGTGTGAATAATTTTTTCTACACTCATAAGTGATGAATATGTTCAAAAAATAACGTTCTCGGTTTTAAAAATGGGCGGAAGAAAAAAGTTTTGTGAACAAGTGACTTTTTGAGTACTGTAGTGTTAATAATATTGGGATTTACAACATTAAGAAAAAAGTAATAACCTGCAATATCATCTTTGTGGTTTGTAGTTTGTGCCACTAATCATCCCTCTGCTAAATTTTTAAAAAAATACTACTATTTTTATAAATATATATAAAATTATTTAACACATAAACGTTAAGGATGATTTTTACAAAATTAAAATTGTTTTACTTTTTTGCTAAAAATTCATCCCCAAATAAGGATGGAGTTTTTGCTGAACATTTGCACTTTTAGTGCCTACTAGTATCGGTTGCGGATGATTAGTGCCAAAACTATAAACCACACTGGATGATTTTGCAGATTTATCTTAAAAGAATCTGGTAATCACTCATTTTTTTGATCCACACAATCAACTACAATGACGAATTCAGACATAACCCAAATCCTACGACTACATCATGAAACCAAACGCACCGTAAGTTGCTGCAGGAAGGAAGCCATGAAATGAGGGTTTGGAACTATTGTTTTATAAGATCAGCTAGGGTTTTGTTGAATGCGGTGTGATCGGTGGAGATGAGTTGGTGCGGATTGGGCCGTTGATTTTGAAGGGGATGGTGGGGATTGTAGAGTGTGTGTGATGCGGATTGCCAACATGGCACCCTCATTGTTTGTGTAACATAACATTAATCTCTCTCTTTCTATATGTGTCGCATAAACCATATTTAATAAATAAACGTATAACATGACCAACTTCATGGGAATGTATAAGTATATGGCCTGATAACCGACACACAAAGATGAAACAAGCCGAATCGGGCCGAAATCGAACCAACCGACCTAATTTGGTTACTGTTTTTGGATTTTATATAATTTCATTTTATATAATTACGGTTTTCGGTTCGGTTTTTCTCGGGTTGATTCGGGTCAAAAAAATGCAAAATACACATGAAGTATCTAAATCGGTTTCGGTTTCGCTCTCTTAACTTCTGTTCTCGGTTATCTTTTTCGTCAATTTGGTTTGGGTCAGGTTTATTCGGTTTAGTTCGGGTTTAACCCGTTGCTTAGCCCTGTAAGTACTTGGTTTATCACTTGTGTCTTGTTTACTATCCTAAGACCGAAATTAAAGTGCACAAATTTAAGAAACAAGGATATAGAGTACCAGAAAACTACAGAATCCACTCGCTTGAACCTCACACACAAACAATGGTCACACAATGTTAGATCATGTATACAAGTATGAACTATAAGTATGAACTATAATGTATGACAATGAAAACTCATTCACAAAATAAATCTAAAGAAGAAAAACCTTAATGATAAACTACATAGGGAAACAAGTTCACCAAACTGAATCCAGCTAGCAGCATTAGTGTCTCGCTTGGAATATGACTACAAAACCGTTCATTCATGCATTCCACAATAACCGAATCTGTGATACTAAATACTTGAGTACATAACAAGATTATATCTACGGCCGGCTTTAGAATACCAAATATGTGATGCTCGCACAATAAAGACCAAATCCTATGCAAGACTTAAACACGCAAACAGATCTCACAAACTAAACACAACAAATTCATAAACAAGCTAACAAATCTCACAAGTACGTAACCATATTAAAAAACCGAACCATCAATAAAATTTATACCCTCAACGCATGAACAACAAAGAGAGATCACGAAACACTTTATAAACATTTTCAACCATATGCACATTCAAACACAACATAATTCAACAAAGAGAGATCCTGGCAGCCCAACATCCCTTCATTCAGTCCTCCATTGACACCAGCACCACCACCTCCATTTGATCCAAGAAGCTGGATACCGAGATACCCGTTTGCCATTCCACCTCCACCACCTGGATTTGGTCTAAGAGATCCAAGAACATGGATACCACCTAATCCACCATCTCTAATAGTCCTCAAAGCGAGAAACCATAGGCCACTTGAACATATGTACATACATATATAAAGATTGGTTTCATTGTTACGGATCAGTTGTCACGTACTTTTGTAATGGAAATAGACAAACTGTATTTCTAATCATTGTCACAATATATATAATCAATTCCAATTATAATTCACTAGTATATAAAATTTTCCCATGTCTTTAAGGTAGAAAATAATGCATAATTAACATCCTAATATACTATAATACGAAACACTATATAAAAACTAATCATCCTTTGAGTTCTGACTTTGTTGTTCTCGAGCTCTTTTATCTGCTTATGCAACTCTTCAACTGTAATCATGGCATCCTAAGAAAAAAAAGACAGTATAATTAAATAAAGCTCATACAAGGATTTGTTAAACAAAAAGAATAGCTATATCGTATTTATTTGTCTCCTAACCTGCCACTTCTTCCTCAAATTAGATTCCATGTCATATTGTCGGCTTCTTTCATCAGAAAATATTTCAATGATGGCTTCATGTTCTTTGTCCAGCTTTTTTATCTTTTCTTCTGCCTCTTGAATCTTTTTTCTACCTTTTGAAGTTGGCAAAGAAAAATCGTATTTTTAATTATTCTAAATGAAACGCATAAAGAATATTGAATTACTTGCTTTTCAAGCAAGGCATTATTGTCTCTCTCAGACAGCAGATTTTGTAACAGACTATTAATCATCTCAGAATCAGTACTCCCTCCCCTGCAAAACACTTAGACCGAAATTAATTTCAAGTCTGCAACATTCACCTTTTTCACTAACTCCTGCATCTTTATTTTAAATTAGTCTCTCAAATCTTCAGCCTAGTTATTATTTTCTTCCATACTAATATGCAATCCCTTTTCACAAGCTCCATCAATTCTGTCCTTCAATGATTCCCAATCCAGTCTCCTTTCAATTCCCCCTCCATCAGATAACACACCAAACATATTTTCTGAGCTAATACTCTTCTGAACACTATTCTTCTTACTGCTACCATTTTATCAATATTCATCTTCTCATTGACAACATTGCTTTTACCACTAGTACCAATATCAGCCCTGTCAACTAACATCTTATTCTTACCTTGAGCATTCCCCTACCCTAGATCATCAACAGCTTCATTGCTTTTCTTTATATTAACATATTGAGAATTGTCACTTCTATTAAATTTTTGATCCCCTACCATTCATACCACCTCTACCCCTTCCACCAAAGCCACCTTACATTGTTAACAACATTCTCTAGTTTTTGATTTTTCATTTCTGCTCTTGGTTTTTTCTCAGCTTAAGTCAATTCCCTATTAGTACGCTTATCATTGCCATGCCCAAATACCTTACATTGAGTGCAAATGGATATTCAACCTTAAGCTCCATAGATCTACCAAGGCTTTTATAACACACTTCAATACTGTCCACAAGTCCCTTAGCAGCCACTACAACACAAGTGAGCTAATGCTACGGTACGAATCTGTTGCAAATCCGTTGCAAATGGCCATTTGCCATTTGCAACGGATTTGCAACAGATTCGTACCGTAGCGTTAATGCTCCATGGAAATTTAAATTGCAACGGATTTCTAACGGGGTCAAAAAATTTGCAACGGTTTTCCATCAAAGAAAAATCCGTTCTATATTAGCAACCGATTTGCAACGGATAATTTTCTAACATAATTTCTTACGATCTTTGTTAGGTAGTTTTGCAAGAAAATTCCAACGGATAATTTCGGGTACGAGTTTGCAACGGAATAAAATTTGCAACAGATTTGCAATGGCATTAAAATAGCAATGAATTTTTGCAACGGTATGCAATTGAACGATATGAAACGGTTTAAAATTGTGCGAGTTTTCACAGAGTGTACCGAATGATTTTAGTTGCTATTCGTTACAAAAAACGCACTTTTCGATAAAAAATAGATTTAGCTATTTTTTCGTAATATACAAATATCTAAAACTAAATATTTCCGAACGGCCTAACTTGAAACTCATGTTAATATTAGGACGGCATACAAAATGTCATATTACATAGTGCTCATTCATACCTAAGGTGCCGCTTCTACACCAAAAGTATACACGAAGTGTTAACAAACTAATCAACCGTTGCCCACTTCTTAACAAAATGTGTATCATCTACCAATTAGTTTTACCAAAAATCCGCCGTACTACTCAAAAACAAACTGTGTTTGAACACGAAGTGTACCTTATCAACAAATTTTTTATGTCGGAATGAGGGTAGGCGGTTGCTCCTTCAATTGTTGCCAACGTCATCGGCGAGCTTGTCATTTGTTTCTTCTTAAATGTCACAATGTTTTTTTCATTAATCTTTCTTTCTATTGTTCTATGTTTCCTCAAAAAGCTCCTTGTCTTTCTCTCTCGCTTGCTCCAAAGTCCTTCATGGATTTTTCTAGCACTTCAACCTAAAAAAAAAAACTTGAAGCAATTAGAAGGCAACACAAATAAATTAAAAAGTTACCACTTCTGATGTAGTGATAAGAAGAGGTGTATTTATAATTGTGGTGTAGCAAGTTTGTACAAGTCTTCTTTATTTAATCTAGCATTTTTATATAATATGTCACGATATATCACCTTAGATTATGGGGTTCAGTACACAAGACCAAAAACATGTCAGACAAGTGCACACCATAACTAAAAAAAGGGTACAACGTTTCAACAATTTTTAACCAGAAACATTCTGGTGGAAACATTCATTTAGTAGATTAGTAGAATACACAAAAAATGAAAATAACAAAAAAATGGGTTCAACATATACAAAAAAGGGTCTAACTAATGACCCAAGATGTAAGTGAAGGCAAACAAACTTAATCCAGTTAACATGACATCAATCTACTCTCACTTTCTCTTTACAGTGCGCAAAAAGCAATACACAGTTTTTGGGTGCACATATTACAGTTCAAAATATGTGTGAACAGGGCTTTTAGTTAAAAACACTATTAGTAGCATAGCCATGGGGTCTTTGACTAGTAACACGCAAACAATCAGCAATAAGCGTTTCAACATTCTCAGATTTGCTATTTTAATTTATGAAATCATGAATTGAATCAGAGTTATAGATTTGCTACAAACATATTGAGGAGATTTATCCAACCAGCATAACAAGCCTTTAGTTAAAATGCAGGATCAATACACTCCATACACAAGTATACTTATACTATATAATCAAACCAAAGGAAATTGCAGACCATATCAGGAAGAACACAAAGAAAACCATGCATTTTAACATTCAGAAATAACACTCGGTACCATATAATTAGACCAAACAAAACTGCAGACGCAAAAAACAGACCAAACAAAATTGCAATCACAGCTAGGGGTGTTATCGGGTCACTTTATTATATTTAGATCAATTAGTATTCCATGCCTCAAGTCTGCTACTGAAACAAAAAATAATCATCTAACCTTTTTAATTTGTGGATGTGAGGTACTGGCATTACAAGTAGAAGGCGTTCCCGTTAATAAAAATACGGGATCAGACGCATTGTATGCCCCAAATGTATTTCCCCGATTAGGCGGAGTGACTTTGTTCCATAGTTCCGCATTATGTGGGTGTGATTCAACGTCCTCCCCATGACTCTCAACCATAACTGCTTGATATTTTTCCTATAAAACAGTCCCAAAATAACGATTAATTGTTTTAAAGTTTTAATAGTGATATACTAAAAGTGGCTAATAGAAAAGAGGTTTCGGATACTTACCATATGATCACGTGACTTGTCATTAACCCATCTCGGCTTAACCGCCTGACCCCCACTTGATTCTCCTACCTCATTCAACTCTCCAACTCCAGTTGACGTTGATGCTACTGACCCGACTGACCCGTTTGTCCCAGCTGAACCGTTTTCTGACCCGTTTTGCCCTGCTGACCCATTTACCCCTGCTGACTCGTTTTGCCCTGCTGACCCGTTTACCCCTGTTGACCCATTTACCCCTGCTGACCCGTTTACCCCGGCTGACTCATTTACCCCAACTGACATGTTTTCCCCTATTGGCCCGTTTGCCCTGGCTGACCTGTTTGCTCAGCGGTTGATCCAGCGGCTTCGTCCCTTTCATAGCATGTGTGTGGGTAAAGAGCTCAGTGGAACGTATAGGACGCTCATGTTTAATTTCCTGTATGTTGCAATGAAAGGTATTTTTATTACTCGCATATTGATATATCATATAGTACAAGAGATTTTGAAGATATATTACCAAGTATTTCCTGGTTGAGTTAAAGCTCCTAGACCCACAAGTATGATGGCCACCAACTGACGTGTTTCTGTTTTTCTTATTTTGTTTTGATTTAGCTTTCCAATCATCCTTATTCCAAACATTGTTTAGTAGTGGTAGCCAACAATCTTGTTTCATCCAAGTTGGGTTATATCGGGTGAGGCGACTATAATCATCATCAAAAGGAACCTTACTGTTTTTCTCATACAAGCGTATGGCTCTTGTTCTAGCAGCATTCAACATACCATTCCAACGAGATGAGGCATGTTTCACAAAACGTTTTCGAATACCTTCATCAATTCTTGGATCCCATTGATACGATTGCTGCACATAATATTAGCGTTAATATCCGACTGGAAATCTAACTATCCCTAACTAGAAACACATCAACTTACAAAACAATAATAAACCAGATTACTTAAAGTTATGAATAAGGACTGGAAATACTCGCTAATATATTTATATGTTTACTAAGTTTGTATATAAAGGCAAACCGTAAAACGAAGCCACATCTGGTCTTGCTTGTCTCGTGGAACACAGCTCCATGTTGCCCAAGGTTCACTAAACCTAAACTGAAGAATTGACGTGATTGAATGTCCAACAGACTTCTGATCATCAAACCTGTAAAGCAGGAAAAATGAAAGATGGATATTAGTACTAGTTAATTCTGCTATATAAACGTAATATGAATACAAAACAGTAGTTTTTACTCGTCTGCACATATGCTAATCATCGGACGATCTGCTGGTTCAGGTAATGGATTGGGGATATTCGACCCTCGCATGGCATTTGATGCTTCAACACCTGGTTGAGTTACATCTACACCCTCATCGTTATCATCATCAACGTGATGATTATCCAACAACATTTGTCCAGCACCACCGTTGCCACTGATATCACCATGTAAAGGTCTAGGACCACTACGTCTTCGTCCACCTGACATGATAATCTATAACAAAAAACAAATAAATTAGCACATGTGATAACCAGCAAGGCAAAAACAATACAAACTAAATGGCATCTCCAATCTTCAAACAATCTGATTAAGGAAGTGACCCAAAACAAGACAACAACCCTACACATACCAGGGCTCTACAAAATGAAGAAATACAAGCCAAAAACCAACTAAGAGGACAAATGAGCCTAATATATAAGAAACATGTCCCAATACCACTAGCAAATGAAAAAAAAAACCTAAAATACTAACTAATCGGAAAGTATGTTTTCAAACTCATCATCTTCCTCGTCATCATCATCATTCTCATCAGAAATTATGTCTTCAAACTCATCTTCCTCAACATCGTCGTCATTCGTACCATCGTCAATATTATAAGGAACTTCTTCTACATCTCCTTGTGCAAGATTAAAGGGTTGAATATGATCATTTACATTTGTTGTACATATTAATCTTTCATTCTCTTGAAAGAAATCGTCCCCGACATGATTATCGTCATCTTCTACTTCACTAATATCTTCCTCTAGTTCAAAAACTCCCTTAGGGCTGGTCTTAACAACAGCCCACCAATCTTTGGTATATGGATATGGTGTATAATACACTTGTTTTGCTTGTAATGCTAGGATGTATGGGTCGTCAAAACATCCCTTTTTAGTGTGTTTTATATCAACTATTCCATTCTTCCAATCAACCTTTACCCCTTGAACCGGATCAAACCAAGTACATTTGAACAACACGACCACGCAACGTCCTAAATCGCTGTCATATTCGACTTCTATGATCTCATCCAACAATCCATAGTAATCGCTTTCATGTTGGTCAGAAACAGCCCCTTTCACACATACATCACTGTTTTGTGTGACCCGCCCATCATAAGCTGTTTGCGTATGAAATTTGAAACCATTAATTAAGTAACCCTTACAACAAATAACATTTGTTGAGGGAAACTGTGCTAAACACTTCAAATGTGCATTGCTACCATCTGAAGCAAGCATAACCTACAATAAAAAAAACATGTGTTATGCTTGCAACAATGTTACAATGTTTCAGCTGTTTTCATGTGTTATGCTTACATTGGTGTTGAACCATGAAGCAAACAACGTCTCTCTTCTTCTATCAAGCTCTCCATCTTCAATCAAAGGTTCCATTTCTCTAATCCAGTCGTCAAACTTAAATAGGGACTCGTGAACCTCTACACAGTTCAACAAGACGTAGGTATGAATCTTATGCATCTCAGAACTAGATAATACTTTAGATTTCCCACCAAATAATCTTCGTGATGGAACTTTGAAGATGCTTAATCGATTGTCGATTGTCGAAGAACAAGGAATTTCAGGGGCGAAATTCCCAGACTCGCGATTCAACCTCGTCTGTACTCTTCGTCCAAGATATAGACTGCAAAAGTTGGAAAGCTCGTCTACGCTATAAGCCTCAACAATGGACCCCTCTGCCCTTGCTTTGTTTCTAATTCTCCTCTTCAGTATTCCTAACTTTCTGGAAATTAGTATTGGAAAAACAAGTTTTAGAAATTAATTATAAGCATATTTTTAAAAAAATACATAAGATTTTGATATATCAGATGAATTACCTCTCAAAGAGATACATCCATCTATATTGCATCGGGCCACCTAAAATAGCTTCACGCACCAAATGGATTACAAGATGTTCCATTGAGTCGAAGAAGCCAGGTGGAAAGATTTTTTCCAACATACAGATTGTTATAACAATACTTTTTTCCAATTGTTCTAAGTCTGATATATGCAAAACCTTTGAGCATATCACACGAAAGAATGTGCACAACTCTTTGATTGCATCCCATATAGGGTTTGGTATCATCCCTTTTAAGGCGATGGGTAACAATCGTTGCATGAATATATGATAATCATGACTTTTGAAACTATAAAAGCTACATTCTTTAACATTTACACACACCCCGATATTTGAGGCATACCCATCAGGGAACTTGAACTTTTTCAACCATTGGCATACTTTCTTAATGTTTGGTTTAGTTAAAGTGTAAGATTCTTTTGGTTTCATGACTTTGTTATTGTTTCCAGTATACACGTGTAACTCTGGTCTATTGCAAATCTTTGATAAATCCAATCTTGCCTTGAGATTATCTTTACTTTTGGGAGTATCCATGACAGTGTGAAATATGTTTTCAAAAACATTTTTCTCAATGTGCATGACATCAAGGTTGTGTCGGATTAACAACAATCGCTAATACGGGAGCTCCCAAAAGATGCTTTTCTTTACCCAATTATGTGTTTTCCCAAAGCCAGGGGGTTTATGAGCTTTTGGGTCATATGGAACACCTTCGTAAACTGTTGGAATGTCATAAACTTATTGATAAAGTTCATGACCAGTTAACTCCAAGGGTGGTCCGATTGATGACGCTACAGTAGAATTAGCCTTAAACCCTTTTTTATCACGACGAAATGCATGTTTAGGAGGTAAAAATCTTCGATGACAGTCAAACCAGCAAGGCTTGCCTCCAGAAGTTAACCGAAATGATTTTGATTGGTTAATTGGTATATTTGTTTGGTTGGAAAAAAATAGTAGGATTATGCCCAATGGTATCTTCGTTGGTGTTTTAGATGGATTAGTAGGTTGGATGGAAACTAAGATTTATGTGAGATACATGTTCGGTGTGTGAAAGTATGTACGACCATCAGAGATGTCCTCAACTCGTCTAATCACAGTTTCTACCTAAAGAAAACATCCAAGATTTGGCCTGTACTTTTTTTCTATCCAGAATAACCAGATAGAAAAACATAATAGTCATTCAAACTCATCCAAGGAGTTAAGTTATCATATTGTAAGAAAGACTGGCCCCATGAATAAGGATTCGAGTTTGAGTTATTTGAAAAAACCGATCGGTGCACAACCCTAGTCGAACGTTTCGGATCTCTTCGGCAAAGTCCATGTTAATGGAGTCAAAATGCTTCCACGCCTTTCCATCACTTGGATGTGCCATACTCCCTTGCTTTGTTTTGTGAGTATGGTGCCATACCATGTCTTTAGCTGTCTTTTTGTTCATATACAACTTTTGAAGTCTAGGACCAATAGACATGTACGTCAACACCAAATTAGGGATATTTTGTTTGGTCACTCTTGTAACAAGACTCGTTACACCAACGACAATGGTAAATCTTTATCTTCAACATTCGCCATAGAATAACATGCCAATGGTTTTTTGCAAGCATCAATTCTATTAAGGAAATACTAAGTTATCCAACTCTCTTTAACGGCATAAAAGTTATGCCGGGAGATATGCACCGAAGCATACTTTAAAGATGGGAAGTAGGTAATTAAAGGTAGAAACGTGTTACATACAATGTGACTTCCAACTCAACAAATAAGCAACGGCTTTAATGTTGTCAATTTTGACAACCCTCCATAAAGATTCATCTGAGGCTGTAACACAGTCATAGAACTTTTGGCTTTGGGTTCGGTACATCTACTCAACATTTGAATCTTGAGCGGTAGTATTAATGGATTAGGAACCATCTTAACTATCTATCACCATACTCGACAATGCATAAAGATCGTCATGTCATCAGAAATCCATGGCACAGAAGATAGTCCCGACGACTTGGATTGAAGTTTCCCCGTGCTCCGTCCATGTAAAATATGCGGGCATGAACCCTTTATTGCGCAAGTGATTTGAAACCACTTCTCGCGATTTGTAAGGCTTATTTTTGCAACCTTTACAAGGATATTTTATTCTAAGCTCTATCTCACCCGACCTAGTCGACATGTGTTCGACAACTTCATGATTCGAGTAGGCAAAGTCCAAAAATAACTCCACATTTTGAACATAAGTTTGATTTGAATACCCTTGTGTGTCGGTCATCTTATACATCCACGCCCGATCACTAGTAGACGTCATATTTAAGAAATACAGTACCAATTTTTAAACCCTAAAATTAATTAAACACCTACAATTAATAATACACAGTAGCATTTTATAGTCAAAAACATATCTCAAAACACCAACATCATCTATGCATAGTCAATTTTAGTCCACATGAGTCATCTATCGCATACTCAAAATTAGCACTTAGTCCCAGATATTGAAATCAAAATTATAACAAAGAACATAAAAAAATGAGTACTTATCGATTGTCCAAAATAGATCCCTAAATCCAATTACCACATAAATAAAAAACTAACACAGATCCCCAAATCAATTAACAACTAAAAACTTTAAAAAAATAGCCATACAATGATTAGATACATAAATAAAAATCAATGGAAAATCAGAATATACAAATTAATTGAAAAACTTAAATTCAAAAAGTTGCTTATAATTGATGGAAAGTAAGATTTACCTGCAAAGGGGTTAATTGGTATATTCGTTTGGTTGGAAAAAAAAATAGTAGGATTATGCCCAATGGTATCTTCGTTGGTGTTTTAGATGGATTGGTAGGTTGGATGGAAACTAAGATTTATGTGAGATACATGTTCGGTGTGTGAAAGTATGTTGGATAAAAGGTACTATGTTGGATGAAAGGTTGTAAGATCCAGATCTAATTTAATATCCGGACAACAACTAAGAGGGAAATGAAAGTTAGACTCATTTAGGCGCTAAATTGTAAGCAGGAAAATAAAAGTGAGCGGTAAAAACAAGCGGGAAGTGAAATATATATAGAGGTAGGGGTGACCGAAACGGACCGCGGACTAAGGGGTGAGCAAAAAAACCGAAAAAATCGAAGACCGAAACCGAACCGAACTAATAACCGAATCGAATTTACTAAAATCGAACCAAACCGAACTACGGATTCGGTTTTCGGGTTGGATATGGGTTTGACAGTCTAAATCGAAAACCGAACCGAAAACCGAATTTATATAAATATATATATTTTTTATATATTTATATATATAAAAAGATCAATAAAATTTTATATACAAGAAATTAATATTTATATTTATATATATAAAAAGATCAATAATTTTTTTGGCTAAATATATTTGCATCTTTTTTTTTTTTTTAATAAATTGTGTAATTCGGATAAACCCGAAAACCGAACCGAACCGAACTAGAATCCAACCGAACGGAACCAAAAACCGAATTTGAATTCGGTTTGGGTCAGTATATGGGTTGACTTTAAATTTTTTTTTAACCATACATAAACGAAAACAGGAACAAACCAGAATAAACCGTCATCCAAACCGATCAAAAATAAAAGTGAGCGGTAAAAACAAGCGGGAAGTGAAATATATATAGAGGTAGGGGTGACCGAAACGGACGGCGGACTAAGGGTGAGCAAAAAACCAAAAACCGAAACCGAACCGAACCGAACTACGAATTCGGTTCTGACATTTATGCCATGTTGGACCGGACAAGACCATTTCGGTCTGGTGTTTTGGACAAAATCGATTTCGGTCCGGTTCGGTTTTGGTCTGTCGGGTCCTGTTTTCGGACCGTGAGCACGCTTACATAGAGGTGACAAAATAGTAGGGTCGGGTCGAGTCACGTGTTTATATGGGTTTGGGTCTAACGGTTTTGGGTTTAGGTTGGTTGTATTAAAGCATGGGTTTAAAGGGGTTGAGTCTAGACGGGTCGAGTCCGGGTCTATACCGGTTTTGGTTAAAAATTTATTTTAATTCTTTGTGGTACTAATGCATTAATTTTGAGTTCTAAATTTATAAATTGTATCTTTCAAGAAATACAAACACTCTCTCGGGCAGTGTATTTGATAGAAGTTTGAGAAATACTAAAATGAATTAACCAAGAAAACAACACTAAAATGAATTTAGATGAAAATCAAATTGGGAGAGAATGAAAATCAAATTGGAAAAACTCTCTCATTTGGAGGCAGAGGTGATGGTTTGATTCTCACTCCCTGCAAGAAGGCGGGAGGTCCTTTAGAAGCAACATTTCTACCTTCGGGTAAGGGTTACGCTATCTACATCCCTCCTCATCCATACCTCGAGGAAGACATGAGTGGGGTACCTTTGCTTTGATTTGATTAGATTCCATTTCATTTGATTTGCAAGTGCAACGTTTAACGAGCTCCTGGCTTAGTAGGTCGGATGTAGTCATGTCGACCAATAGTCCCTACACATGTTTCATATAACTATTTATCTCGACTATCGTGGATGATATCTAGTTATATCCGGTTCATCAAGTGTCCCAACTAAGCTATGTGACTTGTCTTGTACACTGATTTAACCTAATACACTTAACTTCTTAGTAAATGTTTAGTTTACTTTCATTAAGTTTTAAACCATATAGTCTACCATTTTTAAACCCTATAGTCTACCATCTGTTAAATAACTTTGACACCTCAATATTCTTTCCGATTTCTAGTCTTTATGTTTAAAATATGTTTTCTTTGATAATTTCCAAATCTCCTACCTGATATCCCAACCGAGGAACAAGTGTTGGGGTGTACGCAATCATATAGTTCATACTATGGCTTCCAATGTGTATTGGTATGTTCAATCATTTTTATTATACGTGTTAGTAGCAACATGTACGCATATTCAACCGTTTCGTAAACAAATATGATCATATTCAACATGATAATGTTCAATATAAGAATCACATTCTTATGTATTCAAAACACAAGTCAACTTACCGTCTTCGTTATTTATCCAATGAATTTATTTGATTCGACAATTAAAAACAATACAACCAATTCAACAAATAGAGAGTAAATATAACTAATACAAATCACATTACGTCAAGCAACACAGTACAACCTATTTTTAACCGATGTCGACTCGATACAACCCATACACTAGCTATAATATAGCTTCTAATTAGAACATAACTTAACAACCAACGAATACATAACACAAACTCATCAACACATAAAAAATAGTACAACTCACTGCAACATAATAGAATACCATATGGATTGACACTAAATAGTTAGAAATGATTAAACTTTACAAATCCGTTGCAAATCCATAGCAAATTATTTAGAAAATTTCAGTTGAATTATAAAAGGAAAATAATAACAGTATATGTTACATAAATGTAGCAATTATTTCAAAATTTACGAAGAAAATATCAACAAAATACTGAAAACAAGTACCAAAAACAAATTTTATTGGTCGCCGTTGCAAATCCGTAGCAATTATCTTAAAAGTGCAAGTAGATTAGAATAAATAATTAGAAAAAATAGAAATTAAATTAAGATCATGTTCCGTTGCAAAACAACATAAATTATACAAAAACTTGCAACGATTTTGCAACGGTAACAAATACTATTTTCTTTTATATTTACTTTGAATATTTTGTTTCAAATCTTTAACGATTTTGCAATGGATTTGCAACGGATTATTAAAAATAAATTATAATTAAATTAATATATTTAATCCGTTGCAAATCCATAACACTTTTTTAAAATTTTGTAACGATTTTGCAATGGAAGCCAATAATAATTTCTTTTATATATATTTTTTGATATTCCGTTGCAAATCCGTTACAAAATTCAAATAAACTTAACGGATTTGCAACGGAATATTTAAAAATAAGTATAAAAAATTACTTTAATTTTTGCAACGGGTTTTTGTGTCTTTGCTAATCCGTTACAAATCTGTTACAAACCCATTGCATATTTGCTACGGAAAATTTCCGTTACAAATTTTCGTAGCATTTGCCCTGTTGTGTAGTAGTGAGTATCTACATCAACTAAGACCCTGGCAAAGCTTGCCCTACCATATGCTTTTTCACACATAGAGGTGGTAATCCTATCCACGATGATAGGCTTACCACTCATACTAGCAATCCTACTGATGCCCTCTGAATTCCATGCTTCCAATGTGACATTCATGTTCTTAACCCATAATGGGACCTTTGTAGGCGCCAGTTTAGTCATACATATCCCTGCCTCCCACTTTTGGACAAAAAAAGGCTTTCCATCTACTAACCAAGGTTCATTCTCTAACACATATTGCATACCCTCTTGTGCCTTAAACTTGAAGAAACACAACCCACACTCATTCATTATAATATCATCTAAGTGATATGCCCTCCACATCCTCCTTAAATGACCCAAAACCTCCCTATGACTCATCTTTATTCCCACAAAATAGCCTACCAATGTCATAACCCATGATTTACTACCCTCAACCAGATGAAGGTGAAAAACCTTTTTCCCTAACTCATTCCTGTTAGTATTAATGAAATATGGAAAAAGGTTGTTTACCTTGATCCCGTAGTTGAGGAGAGTAGTAAGCATGGGTTATGACATTGGTAGGCTATTTTATTGGAATAAAGATGAGTCATAGGGATATTTTGGGTCATTTAAAGAGGATGTGAAGGGCATGTCACTTTGATGATGTTATAATGAATGAGTGTGGATTGTTTATCTTCAAGTTTAAGGCATAAGATGTATGAAATATGTGTTAGAGAATGGACCTTGGTTTGTAGATGGGAAGCCTCTTTTTGTTCAAAAGTGGGAGGCAGGGATAAGTATGACTAAACCGTGGCTTACAAATGTCCCATTACGGGTTGAGATCATGAATGTCTCGTTGGAAGCATGGAATTTAGGGAGCATCAGTAAGATTGCTAGTAGGATTGGTAATCCTATCATCATGGATAGGATTACCACTTCTATGTGTGAAAAAGCATATGGAATGGCAAGCTTTGATAGGGTCTTAGTTGAGGTAGATGATGCTAAGGACTTGTGGACAATATTGAAGTGTGTTATAAAAGGCTTGGTAGATCTATGGAGGTTAAGGTTGAATACCCATGGAGACCCCCTATTTGTAGTATTTGGTCACGGCTTTGATAAGTGTACTAATAGGGAATTGATTGAAGCTATGAAGAAACATATCGCGAGTGGCGTTATGGTGTCTCAAGCCGTTATCCCCAGCCCAAATGGTCCGGGAAAACGCCACACGACGACGCGAGACACTGTACCGTGTCTCGCGTTTTCGTGTTTTGCCGTTTTCGTGTAATTTTTTTTTTTTTTACTTTTTATTAAATGTGAGGTCACCACAACACCAAAAATTGTGGTAGGGAGGGTGTTTTTGGTGTTATGAGGTGTTTTGACGTTACGGGGAAAAGTGGTGCTTTTTCCACGGCTCAAGCACGAAAACACGAAA
>BQNB010059892.1:0-37141 GCA_026074375.1 Tanacetum coccineum | reverse complement strand
ATGATTACTTATCTTGAGGTGGCATATCATTCTTAAGACTTAGGCGTTACTTCTTCCTAAGACCTAGATACGAAGAATTTTCTCACAATTAAACGTATCCGCATAAAACATCCTTATTTGCTGATTATAATCTACCTTAGGGATTAAGGCAATGGTGATCTTCTTAAACCCTAGCTCATAGAGACTTTACCCACTTACTACTTAATGGGAATTCATACACAAGTAGTCCACTAACCAAATCTTTATTAATGAATTAGAACGTACTCGTTGATCCTAAGGGTCGCCTGCCGGTCTAACTAAGCTCACAATCAAAAGACAAAGATAGGTCATCATTCGTGATCCTATTGGTCTAGATGTATAAATCACTATATGGAGAGCTATCTCGCAATCTAGATTAGTTGGTCCGTATCACTAGATCTAGTTGAATGATAGGTCGCATACAAAAGCACGTAAACAAGTATCATGTGATAAACATAAACAAGCATTCAACGATAAATTAAGCAATCGAGATAAACAATACCAAACATTTAGATCTTCATAATAATGGCTAATACCCGAAGGTATTAGCCTTCAAACATCATAATTAATACAAGAGTAATTATTTAGCCAAGGTAAACTAACTGAGTTAACGAATGATACCAAAAACTAAATGATTACAAGAGTATAAGAATTACACGTTGTCTCCTATGGAAGTAATAACGTTGCTCGACCTCTTCTGCTATTTTTCTCCTCTGAAAATCGACTTTTGTAGTTTAGATATCGAGAATATGATTTTTGCGCACTTAAAACTCGTTTTTGAGTTTTCAATTTATAGGGTCTGGAATATGGTCAATACGGCGTATCCAAAGTCTCAGATACAGTGTATCGAGGGTTTCTTGGAGTAGGGACCATGTTTGATATCTTCTAGAATATTCACCTTCTATAACTTGAATACGACGTATAGGTCTTCTCTGGATACGGCGTATTGATCATGTTTCCTTCGTGGTCTTTTGGTGAGTGCAGGCACATATACGCCGTATCTTCCTTGATGGATACGGCGTATTGGTTGTCAAAACAGTAATCTTCAAAATATCTTTGTTTAAGCTCCAGAATGCGTACCTTTTAGTTAATCTTCACCAAGTACTCCATAATTACTGCAATTCTAAAATACAAATGATTAAGTAATAATTCTTTGCAATAATTATACAAAATGGGTTAATTACATAGGATAAATGATGCTATAAAATAGACGTTATCTGATTTCATCAAATATCTCCTCACTTGAATCCTACTTTTCCTCAAGTAGCCTTTAGAAGTTTACAAAAATATATCCCTAAGGATTTTTTTTCGGTTAAGCATTTATTTGATCTATTACAAGTACACAACCAAACACCTCACGAAATAGGAAGATGAAAACACCCAAATCACTCAGCTAATCTATGTGGTAACATGTAACTAATTCGCTTAATTGCTCGGTCGTGACGAGTATTCTATCATAGGCTTGGCAAGGATACACATCTCCACCACTAGAGCTAAGGAGTAACAACTTTATAAAGGTAAAACGGGTTTTTATTATAAGGTTTAGGGTTGATCATTCTACAATCTTTCACCAAAAGTACCACACCAACAAGGCAGCTGAAGCACACATACATAGACATAACTAAGTAATATACATGTGTGTTCGATCACATCCTCATTCGAGTTTAACCAAGAGTTAGGATGAAGAATGATATAGGGTAGGGATCTTCTAACTTTCACCAATAGTAATAAACCAACAAGGCAGCTGAGACATGCATACATTGCCGTAACGACAGAATAGACATGCATGCTCGTACACATCCTCATTCGCGTAAAACCCATGGTTAATGATTAGGAAAGGGAAATAAATTGTTGTTAAATAAAAATTACGAAACAAATAGATTAAGTCTAAGATATAAGTTGCTAGACACTTTTCCCCCACCGTTACCATGATTAAGACACAACTATTTACAAACGACTTGATCATAGATCAAAAACAACAACTTGAGTTGGCGTTCCTGTAACGGTCAACTTCCTAATCATCCCATACTTTACATACTTTTACAAGACAAGTGACGATATCTACCACTTTATATAAAACTTTATATCATTGACTTATAAGATGTATCAACGAATAATCGATCTTTCATATAATTCCTTCGATGTAAGCTTTTGCGAAACGATTATCTTCAAACTTTCCTCCTCTCTTTTTTGTTATGATTTTCTGATTTTTTTTCGATTTTTTCAATACTATACTGCGAAACTCGGTGTAATTTCAACATCTTCACGATCATAATAACTCTGGATAATTCCTTTGATAATTCTTCATTCTTCGGACGTACCAATAAATGTGATGGTGGTAAAAATACATGAATTTTGACTACTTTATATATTCCCATTTGCAATGTGCAAATTTCTTCCCAACCGTACCAAAGATAGAAAATTGACACAAGACTTAGAAAATACATACTTTACACTTTAAGCAACTAGCAACTGATAAATAGACTTAATCTAACAGGGTAGCTAAGGTGTAAAGGTGTAACGAAACAAACAGTTGGTGTTATTCCTAAAGGATTGGCTCTACAGGTTTTTCTAGGGGTATCTTACTCTTAAGATGAGAGTAAATAAAGGGTTTATATGGGGATTTAACTAACCAGTGTAGTTAGTTAATAAAACAACATATAAAGGCTTGTTGGGTGTAATCCTAGAAATTTATCAATTTAAACAAGTTACTCTATCTAAATTCATAATACTCATTATTGTGATCTCGAATAGATATACCAAGCCAAGTTTTAAAGTCTACAACATCACCGGCACACTCATATTTTGTAGAATTTTAGGTAAACATTTGGAAATGGATAAGGATAAATCCTCACAATATCTAATAAGGATTATTGTGTGCAGGTTATGTATCAAGTAATTTCACAAAAGTATGCTTGAAAAATAAATAAATTTGAGCATAATTTAAGCATTTTATGTGAAAAAATAAGACAAGTATACATTCTAATTCCCATCCCTCCACTTGAATTATACAACGTCCTTGTTGTATAGATAAAAAATTAAAAACGGGAATTTAAAAGAATTAGAATGAGAAACTCCCTTGATATTTTGCTTAGTAGATTCTCCAAGTTGAGTTTATGAGCAAGGATGTGTGTTCGAGATGCGTCTGTATTCCAGCATGACTACAATCACACAAAGGATTCTAGATGATTGATACTTCACCAACTTCGTCAATTTCTTTGCAGCGAGGTCCTGTGTAAAATATAAGAAAAACATGCAAAATCCTATGTCGGGTATCTACGGTTAATTTAAATAAGCTAAATAAACTGTACAGGAAACCAATACGCCGTATCCATAAACTGGAATACGCCGTATCGAGAAACCTGTAAAAAGTATCTAAATACGGGTCAGCCTGTGGAATACGCCGTATCATGTGCATGAGTACGTCGTATTGATAGAACTGAAAATAATGTTTAAAGTGCATAAAAATAAAGGACTAATAACGTCCATACATTCAATACGCCATATGGTATGAAGCGGATACGCCGTATTGATGTTTGGGAAGACAAACTCGATATAAATAAATAACAATCCGGGTTGTCTCCCAGGAAGCACTTTTGTTTACAGCGAAGTCTTTAAGTTAGACTTGTCTTCAGCTTCCACACACTTGGTTCAACTCTTTCTTCTTAATTTCGGTCTTAATTTTGATAAGGTGCTAGGTTCCATAATCTATCAATAAGCTATTGTAGTTTTAAGTTTAGGTACATCATGATACGAATAATATAAATGTACAGAGGATAAAAACAAAAGATGAGGGATAGAGGGATCATAGGTCTGGCTGCTGCAGAGCTGTGGAAGTGTTGGCACCATCTGTCCTCTGCCTGGTGCATCTCTGGTACTCTACCGATGACTCTGAATATCTCGTGTAAGGCACACCGGCCCTGTCCATCAACCGTGCGAGGCTAGTGATAGTCCATGTAGTGAACCTGGAAAAGTCACTAGCCATGCTATCTAGTACCTCACTCTGACCCTGAAGTGCCTCATGCATACCATGCACCTCCTCCTCTAATAAGGCAATCCTCTCACCCTAAGTCCTAGGCAGTGGTGGCACAGTCTGAGGCATCTCCTCATCCTCATCACCACCTCCTGGTGCTACCAGAGCCTCTTCGGTAAATCCTCCTGCATCACCCTCCTGCTTAGCAGGTCCTCTGGGTTCCTAGGCCCAAGTTCGTAGCTTACGGCATATTAAGTCTCACCACTGGCATATCATAACAGGGGGTCTCGACAAATCACCATAACCTTTGAGCCTCTCCTCAGTAAGCAAACCAAAATGCTTAACTAAACGAGCAACAAACTGGCCTCCAAATATCATTGCCCCCTGCTTCCTCCCTGAAGCAAATAATTTTAAGTACCTAGCCAACAGATAAGGACGTTGACTGCCCCTCAATCCATGTTACGTAGATAGAATAGGTCAGTGGCAGTCACCTTTTCAGGTGCCTGCCCCCTCCCAGAAATGTTGTATGAGATCAACTTGTGGCACAGCCTCTGAACTAGATCTCTGATGTAAGTATAAGAGGGAGCGCCTCTCAAAAAGTCCCTGCCAGAAGAAATCTTAACCTAGTAATAACTAAGATCCCCCTTATTGGGGACCAGTCTCTCACTCCTTAACTAGTATGCTCCAAATCCGTCCTCTGCCATCTCCTTGGCGGTATGCAAACCTAGAGCTAGAATAAACTGCCTCTAAGTCATACTACGCCTAGCACCTCCCAACTGAAAACATAGAGTACCAGCCACATCTAACCTCATCGCATCCCCGATCCTAAAGTGCTTAAGATCACGTATAAACTCCGGAAACAAAGGTGCTCGGAGCCTTTACAATCTCTTCCAAGCGTGGACTACAAATATCTCTTGCATCTCCCCATTATTAGACCATCCATCTCCTTCTCGGCCAAATCCTTTCTCATATCAGGAGTCAATCCCTCAAAATCTAGTATATGTACTCGGTTAACCTGCCTACCAAATATCGCCTCGAGTCTCTGCTCAAAATCATGTACTATCTCCTCGGTGTATCCCACTACCTGATAACGAAGCCACAAGTGTCTCTGATCACGAGGTGGTAGAGGTGTTATATCTGTAAAATTAACGAGATCGATACAAAGATTATTAAAATTTGATCAGTCTGTTCCGAGGGTGGATACGGCGTATTCATAAATGGTACGCCGTATAAAGATCTGTTAGTTGATACGGTGTATAGATAGAAATCAATACGGCATATGGGAATGAAAACGCAAGATATTTTTCAAATCAATACGCCGTATTCATTTTACTAAATAGGTCATATTGAGGTTTCAAGATTGGGTAAAATTGAGTCAATACGCCCGTATTGTTTGAGTGGGATACGATGTATTGCTCTTGCAATTTAAAAACTAAAAAAGGGGTATCCCTTTTATACCATTACATTAAAACTACAATACCAGTCGATCTATCGCATTCAAAGGGGTGTGGCAACCTAAGATATGGTTCTATGGCATAACACCTAATTCTCATCAATCAAACCCTAACCCTAAATTTATTTGAAAATAAAAAATTAAAAGGGAAAAGGAGTAGAGCTTATTACCTTATGATTATAAGAGAGATTAGGACGATTCGAATCAAAAGACAATAATCTCCAAGAATTTTTCTTGCGGTAAAAATTTGTATGAGAGTGAAAAGGTTTTGAGTAAAGAGCTCAATCCGGCGTATTAGTTGGCCTTTTATACCCAGACTCGATACGCGGTATTGGTGTTTGAGAAATACGCCGTATTGGGCGAAGTTTGTTGGTCTTAGTACAAGTTTTAAGATAGTGGCTATGTAACCAAAACCCCCCCATATAGGTATTTACTAATACGCCAGTATCCGTTTTGGAGACAATTTTCTTAAATTTAACAAGGTAAGAAAACAAACCCTTAAGCCTCCCAACTTCGTGCACAATCACCATCCTTATAATACCATTTAGGGTCGAATGGAATGCTAACGGCATATACAAATTCTTAATAAGATTGAATAGCATCCCGTTGACAAGATAATTCCAAGCCACGATACTTACATTTAATTCCAAGACAAAACTTTTTATTTTGAAAACTTTATTGATTTTATCGTGACTTGCCTCAAGAATTTTATGTGACCCATGTGTATTTTCATTACCCCTCGAAGATTGTATCATAGCGATTTTATTATCATCATTGCCTTTATTCGATTTTAGATCATTGGGCTAAATTATGTTGAAAGAGAATAGATCATTAAAGTACAAAACGTTTTGTTCCACTTCATCATATTTGGACAATGATGTTTCATCTTTCAAATTAAATTCATCGATATGTTGAGGGCATTAAGTGGGTTTAGTGAGAAACTCTTCTTTTAGATTTAAAGCATCATGTAAAACAATGGCTGGAAATTTCATTCTCAAATCTTAAAAGACGTCTAATCCTCAATATAAAGATGACGTATGATCGGGTAATGGAAACAAAGGCACATTGACTTTTTCATTATCGTTTTCTGAATCCATTTTCAAATCATTGGTAGAAATTATTTTATAAGAAAATGACTTTTTGTCAAAAACTGCCATGTAATCTTCATCGTCGAATTCGCCAAACGATATTCTAAAGTCAATTTCATTATTGTTAAGAGAACTTATCGTGGGTTCATAAGAGAGCGTTTCATTCGATGATAAATTATCATTGAAGACTATAGCTGGAAATTCGGTTTCAATGGATATGGGTCGTGAACGTCTTCATCATTACCACGATCTTACCATACTAGCAGTTTCAGTTAAAACTTTCCCACGTTTTTGAGCTTTTTCTTCCTCGAACAAGGGATAAACAATCAGTAGGATGGGCTCAGGAGAAAGAAAACACAGATATACGGAAATTGAATGTGAAAAACCAGATCTGTTACTGTATCAGATAGTCAATACGTTGTATTTAATGGAACTGAATACTCCGTATTAATCTTTTTGAACGAATACGTTGTATTGGATAGAAAGCTGGATACGCCGTATCGGTTTATCGACCAGAATAGTGTATTATGAAAAACAATTAAACACGCAAACAATTAAACACACAAATATACAAGCAAAGAATTAACGACAAATATACATAATATACAAAATTATACACTAATCTAAATTACCCTAATCCTAAGGGTTAGATCTAATCTAATGTTAAAAACTAAAATATCAAATAAAAATCAAGATTAAATTTTCACTCCCCGGCAACGGCGCCAAAAACTTGATCGTGTCGTTGTGTGGTGTTAATTTTATGATTTCAAGTTTTAAATTTATATTTTGCTAACTTAAATAAAAGCAACACTTTAACGAGGAGTATACCCGGTCGGTGGGAGTTTCGTGGTAAGTAGGGTGTCGATCACTAAGAGTAACAATCTTTCAATTTATTAATATTTTGGTTATCTAAAAGAGTGGTATAGCCAAATATAAGAAAACTGTATTAACCGTTATTAATCTAATCAGAATGTTGGTTTGTTTATTTAGTGCAATGATTACTTATCTCGAGGCGGCATATCATTCTTAAGATTAAGGCGATACTTCTTCTTTAAACCTAGACATGTAGAATTCTATCACAATTAAACGTATCCGCATAAAGCATCCTTATTTGCTGATTATAATCTATCTTAGAGATTAAAGCAATGGTAATCTTGTTAAACCCTAGCTCATGGAGACTTTACCCACTTACTACTTAATGGCAATTTATACACTAGTAGTCCACTAACCAAGTCTTAACCAATTAATCGAGAACATACTCGTTAATCCCAAGGTCACCTGTTGGTCTAACTAAGCTCACAATCTAAGGGCAAAGATAGGTCGTTATTTGTGATCCTATTGGTCTAAATGTATAAATCACTATATTGAGAGCTATCCCGGCATCTAGATTACTTGCACCGTATCACTAGATCCATTTGAATGATAGGTCGCATATAAAAGCACGTAAACAAGTATAAATGGATAAACATAAACAAGCAATTAACGATAAATTAAGCAATCGAGATAAACAAACCAAACATTAAGATCTTCATAATAATGGCTAATCCCGAAGGTATTAACCTTTAAACATCATAATTAATACAAAAGTAATGATTTAGCCAAGGTAAACTAACCGAGTTAACGAATGATACCAAAAACTGAATGATTACAAGAGTATAGGAAATTACACGTTGTCTCCTATGGAATTAATCGCGTTGCTCGACCTCTTCTACTCTTTTTCTCCCCTAAAAATCAACTTTTATGGTTTAGGTATCGAGAGTATGATTTAGCACACTTAAAACTCGTTTTTGAGTTTTCTATTTATAAGGTCTGGAATATGGTCGATACGGCGTATCCAAAGTCTTGGATATGGCGTATCGAGGGTTTCTTGGAGTAGGGACCACGTTTGATATCTTCTAGAATATTCACCTTCTATAACTTAAATACGGCGTATTGATCTTGTTTTCTTTGAGGTCTTTTGGTGACTGCATGCACAAATATGCCGTATCTTCCTTGATGGATACGGTGTATTGGTTGTAAGAACAATAATCTTCAAATATCTTCATTTAAGCTCCAGAATGCGTACTTTTTAGTCAATCTTCACAAAGTACTCCATAATTACTACAATTCTCAAATACAAACGATTAAGTAACAATTCTTTGCAATAATTATACAAAATGGGTTGATTACATAGGATAAATGATGCTATAAAATAGACGTTATTTGATGTCATCAAATATCCCCCCACTTGAATCCTACTTGTCCTCAAGTAGCCTTTAGAAGTTTACAAAAATCTATCCCTAAGGATTTTTTCCGTTTAACCATTTATTTGATCTATTACAAGTACTCAACCAAACACCTCACGAAATAGGAAGATGAAAACACTCAAATCACTTAACTAATCTATGTGGTAACATGTAACTAATTTGCTTAATTGCTCGATCGTGACAAGTATTCTATCACAAGCTTGGCAAGGATACACATCTCTACCACTAAAGCCAAGGAGTAACAAGTTTATAAAGGTAAATATGGGTTTTTGTATGGAAAGGCGTATGGTTGATCATTCTACAATCTTTCACTAGAAGTACCACTCCAACAAGGTAGTTAAAGCACACATACACACCCAGAACGCCAGGATAGACATGCGTGTTCGATCACATCCCCATTCGAATTTAACCAATGGTTAGGATGAAGAATGATATAGGGTAGGAACCTTCTAACTTTCACCAAAAGTCGTAAACCAATGAGGTACAAGACATGCATACATGGTCGTAATGACGGAATAGACTTTCACCAAAAGTCGTAAACCAACGACTTTGAAGTAAGAAAATTCTTTCATCAGATGCTTGTCTGCTTTGAGTAAGATTAAAATTCCTCTTGTATGTAACTCCATTTCCCACTCCTCTTGCATAACCTCCCTTTTCCTTACCTAATACAACTGTCATAGCATCAGTGCCATGATCAACCTTCAAGGTTCCGGACAAATCAGTCAAATCAAGCTCCTATTGGCCAAAACGCATAAGAGAGGATCATGTACAAGAGGTAAAAGCACAAATTTATGTGGGTTTTGTGCTAAACTCACTCACAAAACTAGTTCAAACGTCACATCAAGGGAATGACACGCTGGCGATCCTCAGGTGTGCACAATTTGATCCAACGTCCCACAACATAGATCAAATGATTGAAGGAAATGGAAGGCAGAGATTAAATGAAAAGGGAATGAGCTCAAGAGGCTAGAATCTTCTCAGCAAGGCTATATAAAGCCCTCTTTCTCACACATATAAGAGTGCTAGATCTAGGAGTAGGGGTAGCTTAATCATTTTAGCCTAATTTTTATGTAATTTCTTTTTAAATCATGTAATCAAATTTTCTAGTTAATAAAATTAATGTTTTGCTTTTAAATAATCCGTCTCAATTATTTTACAAGTTTTCATTAAAGCCTTATTTTCTTTACTCTTGCTAAAAAGCTACCATAAGCCACTCAAAAGCTCTTATAAGTCTATAAGCTTATAAGAGAGTTTAATTCAGATCTTAACCTACCTTAATCCCTAAAAACAGCTTAAGTATACAATAACCTTTTAACATTGATTGAAAGCTTAGAAAGGGGATCTACAATTGGAAAGTATCCCCAAGGACTTTCAAACCCCTAACAAATTAACTTAGAATTATGGTGTGGTTATATTAAAGTTTAGTTAATAAAATGTCCCTACTATTAATAAGCTAGGTGCTTGTAGCAGCCATTATGTTACCTTTTGATTAGCTAAAGATTCAAGTAAGTTTCTCTTTTTAATTTCTCTCTAATTTCAGTTTAAAAGTGCTTAGTTATAGCTTAAATGTTTATTATTGCTTATGTGCTTATTCTCTTGCTTATTAGTACTTATTTGTGTCTTGTTTAGCTTAATAGTCATAGTTGATTGTCTGTTTTTAACTTTCTTAGTTTGAATCATAGTTTTTCATAAAATTGTCTTAAAAACCTCTAAAAAACCAAAAATATAGTAAAATAGTATAGATCTTAGATTAATGCTTATTTAGTTGTTAAGTTTTGTTAATTAAGTTTGTTTTAAGCTAAAAGATAATATGTAGTTAATAACTTGTTCATTAAATATCACCTTAAAAGTTCTTCTCAAAATCTGTCTAGTTAACTTAAGTGATTGTATTAAAAAGTCTTTGACACTAAACAGTCAAAGAGATTTTGCAATTTACTTTAATTAAGCTGAATTTCATTAAGATTAGTTTTTCATTTAGGTAATAATAAGGTTGAGTTCAAAATTCAAAATGTCATGGCTATTATCTTTGTTTTTATACACCAGGAGTTTTCCTTCTTTAGCATGTTAAATTTTGATCAATGCCCTTAAGGCTTTGAATCTGCTAGAATTGTGATTAGAACACAATTTGAGTGTGTTTAAGAAGTAGAAAAAGATCCTTCTTTAGGAACTGCAAAGCGCACCAGCAGTACTAACCAAAAAGTTAGTACTGCCCTTACAAGATAGTACTGCTAGCTTAGATTCTAGCTAAGGAACTAATAGTTTTTAGGTTCTTAAATTCAAGTAGGAGTAAGTTTAGTTTCAGTTTACATTTTCTAGCTTATTTCATAGTTTAATTCTGTTCTTAAAAGTCAAATTGCATCAGCAGTACTTTCAAGTGAAAGTACTGCTGAAATTTTACACTAGCAGTACTAACATCAGTTAGTACTGCTATCTTTAGCCTAGTTTTAAGTTTAGTATAAGTAGGATTTAGACTCTTAATTTCAGATAGGACTTAGATTAGTTATAGCTTAATATGGTTTAAGTCTTAAATTTTGTTTTCTAGCTTATTGTTTTAGCTTATTTTGCTGTTTAAAGTCATAAAAAGTCTGAAAATGCCAAAAACAGTACTTAGAAACTTTAGGATTTTAACTTGTTAAATCAGCTTATAAGTCTAGATTTTATAGCTTATTTAGATGGATAATAAGTAGTTTAATAAGTCCTTAAAGTTTTAGAGTCTAGTTTAGCTTATTAAGTTTTTTAGCTTATTTGGATTTTGAATTACTTTGCTTACTTCCTAAGTTTGCCTAAGTCGTGCTTAATTTCAGTAGTCTAAAAGTACTTTTAGCTTAAATTTCTTTGCATTCATAGATAAAGTATTTCATCAGCTCTCTAGATCACTTTTCCTTTTTAGATTTGAGCTTTATTTGAGCATTTTATAGCTGTTTAAGTAAAAATAAGCCCAAAACCTCACTTTCTATGTCTCGTAAACAGTTTAAGAATATAGTCTCTTATGAGGCTTAATTTGTTATTTTCAGCAAGTAGCATTTATTAATTTTGTTTCCCTACTAGCTTCTTAACAAACTTGCTTTTTAAAGTTTTTAGTGATAAGCACTTTCAGAATTGAGCTTAATAAATTGGGACTTAGTTTGTTGTCGGGGAAGGACCTCAGGGACCATTCTTGTCTTTTCTGTTTTAATTGTTATTGCGTATACTTGAAAGTATTTTGAAATAAGGGACTCAGATATCCTTCCGTAAGTTAGCTAGTAACCCAGTTAGTCCTTAAGTCTTTTACACAGTTAGTCACTAAGTTATTTTTAATTTAGTTTTATTAGTTTTAATTAAAAATTTAGGTCAGTTTTAATTAGTTTAATTAAACTTTTTATAGAAAATAAAAAATTAGGCTTTTATTCCTTATAATATTCGGCAAATTTTCTTTATTTAGTTGAAATTTGAAGTTTACATTTTTAGGGTTTAAAATTAGTTTACTTGCTTAATAGTCGCGTTTTATTTGTTTTCCGTATTTGATTAATTGTCCATTTTTTAGTAGTACATACATCCATCAATAACTTTGCTACATTCAAATCAGATCCGAACCTAAACTGGTTTCAATTTCACTATCATTGGGGATAACAACCCGGTTGATCATAAATACCCGGTTTAACAACGTATTACAAATTCATATCATATATTTTTGAGAGTGAATTTTATCAAGGGTAACTTGGTAATTTTCTTAATTTCTCTTTTAAAGTATTATATTTTATATATATTTTACAGTGTATAAAACTTGCGAATCAGTATTCTATCATAAGCTTGGCAAGGATACACATCTCCACCACTAGAGCTAAGGAGTAACAAGTTTATAAAGGTAACATGAGTTTTTATTGTAAGGCTTAGGGTTGATCATCTACAAAATTTCACCAAAAGTAACCACACCAAACAAGGAAGCAAATCACATATAACGGAAAAGACATGTGTGTTCGATCACATCCTCATTCGAGTTTAACCAAGGGTTAGGATGAAGAATGATATAGGGTATGAATCTTCTAACTTTCACTAAAAGTAATAAAGCAACAAGGCAGTTGAATCACGCATACATGGCCGTAACGATGTAATAGGCATGCATGACTCGATCACATCCTCATTCGAGTAAAACCCAAGGTTAATAATTAGGGAAGGGAAATAAATTGTTTTTAAATAAAAATTACGAAACAAATAGACCAAGTCCAAACAGATAAGGTATAAGTTGCTAGACACTTTTCCCTGACCGTTACCATGATAAAGACACAACAATATACACAAACGTCTCGATCAATGATAAAAAACAACAACCTAAGCTGGCGTTCCCGTAATGTTCAACTTCCCATTCATCCCATACTTTACATACTTTTACAAGACAAGTGGCAATATCTACCACTTTATACAAAACTTTACATCGTTGACTTATAAGACGTATCAAAGAATAATCGATCCTTCATATAATTCCTTCGGTTTAAGCTTTTGCAAAACGATTATCTTCAAACTTTTCTCCTTTTTTGTTGTGATTTTTCTAATTTTTTCATTTTTTTATACATAACTACGAATCTTGATGTAATTTCATCATCTTCACGATCATAATAACTCCGGATAATTTTATCCATCATTCTTCATTCTTTGGACGTACCAATAATTATGATGGTAGTAAAAATACATGAGTTTTGACTACTTTATACATTCTTATTTGCAATGTGCAAAATTCTTCCCAACCGTACCAAAGATAGAAAATTGACACAAGAGTCGGGAAATACATACTTTACACTTTAAGCAACTAGCAACTGATAAATGGAGTTAATATAACAGGGTAGGCTAAGGTGTAAAGGTGTAACGAAACAAAAAGTTGGTGTTATTCCTAAAGGTTTGGCTCTACAGGTTTTTCTACGGGATCTTACTCTAAAAATGAGAGTAAACAAAGGGTTTATATGCGAGTTAACTAACCAGTGTAGTTAGTTAATAAAACAACATATAATTACTTTTTGGGTGTAATCCTAAATATTTACCAATTTAAACAAGTTACTCCATCTAAATCCATAGTACTCATTATTGTGGTCTCGAATAGATATACCAAGCCAAGTTTTAAAGTCTACAACATCACCGGCACACTCATATTTTGTATAATTTGGGTAAACATTTAGAAACGGATAAGGCTAAATCCTAACAATATCTATTAAGGGTTATTGTGTGCAAAATTTTAAATTTGAGCATAATTTAAGCATTTTAGTATGAAAAATAGGACAAGTATGCATTCTAATTCACATCCCCCTTACTTGAATTATACAACATCCTCGTTGTATAGATAAAACATTAAAAATGGAAAATTAAAAGAATTAGAATGAGAAACTCCACTGATATTTGCTCGGTAGATTCTCCAAGTTAAGTTTATGAGCAAGGATGTGTGTTGTAAATGCGTCTGAATGCCAGCATGACTTACAATCACACATAGGATTCCAGATGATTGATACTTCACCAACTTCGTCGATTTCTTTGCAGCGAGGTCCTGTGCAAAATATAGGAAAAACATGCAAAATCCTATCTCGGGTATCTACGGTTAATTTAAATAAGCTAAATAAACTGTACAGGAAACCAATACGTCGTATCTATAAACTGGAATACGCAGTATCGAGAAACCTGTAAAAAGTATCTAAATACGGGTCAGTCTGTTGAATACGTTGTATAATGTGCATGAATACGTCGTATTGACAGAACTGGCAATAATGTTTAAAGTGCATAAAAATAAAGGACTGATAACGTCCAGACATTCAATACACCGTATGGTATGGAGCGGATACGCCGTATTGATGTCTGGGAAGACAGACTCGATAAAAATAAATAACAATCCGGGTTGTCTCCCGGGAAGCACTTTTCTTTCAGCTAGTCTTTAAGTTAGGCTTTTCTTCAGCTTCTTTTCACTCCATCTCGTGCACGCTAATGTGCCCACGTGTGAGTCATTCTTTCATCTCCGCATCTCGGACATATTCGGGTCCTAAGTTCAAGACCCCTTGTAGAAAATCTTGAGCACACCCCGTGTTTTAGGGTCATTTACGACGTCAATAAATTCACTATTTACTTTTAGTATTATACGCGTTTGCTTTTAATCGTAATCGTTATGTTAAATCGCGTAAGCTAAAAATGATCATTCAATGTAAACGGGCATCAAACAATTAAATGTTTACATCAATCAAGTGTTAAGTAATTATTTTGAGGATAATTATTAACTTTGTTCATTTTATTTTTATTGGTTACGTAAAGTGTATACGTTTCGCGATAAATTAAGTTTAGGCATTCCCGGAACCACCAAAATAAATCTACGCTTCAACGAATACCTATTTTTATTTCTAATGATCAAAATGTTTCCAATTATGTAAGCTCCTGTCAAGTTCCCTTCGTTACAATATCCATCATCTTTTCCCACTACAGTAGGGTCCACTAATGAATACCCACTTTTATAATTAAATGGCTTACAATGATGTTTAACTGGAGTTGGTTCCTTCCATACTCCATTCTCCGTCCATGGTCTTTTATGCACCCATGGCACATCTTTATTCCACTCATATATCCAATCATCCTTATATTCTTCGTAAGTCTTAATTCCATCAATATCTTTAGTAAGTACATCTGGATCGATTTGCAAAAGATAATTAAACTCTTTGAAGGCCCTACACAAAGGTGTCTTGAAGTCAAATACATTAACCTCAATCCTAAAAATCTTAGCAACTTCATCTCCATCATCATAATAAGAGGATTCTTCGTCGATGAGTTCAACTTCATCATCACCATCTTACCCATAAATCCATAAGCCTTTCATTTGGTATAATGATCCATTGTCTTGTAGTTAAAAAATTTTGAAGCTAGCTATTCAGTAAATTCGACATCAGATGGATCATATTCCATATCATCATCAGATTCATGTGAAATTTGCTGTTCCGAATTGTCTTCCTTCTTTAAGTCACATGGAATGTTAGTAACTTCAGCAATTTCAACCTCATATGTAAACAAGTCGTCCTCCATTTTGCTCATCCGGATGATCTCATTAAAAATTTCAAGTGATGTATTTACGGACTTCAGTTTTCTTTAACTCTCCCTGGATTACCTTCTTCTTATTACTGAAAATAACCAAAAATTAATCAATTAGAACCAGTTAAAAAGGGCCGGTATACATTTTGAGCTTTTTAAGTTTGAGTCGAAAAACTTCTCTGTTACTATAAGCAAATAATCAATACGCCTGTATTCAATGGATCTGACTACGCCATATTAATCTTTTGAACGTATACGAATATTTGGATAAGAAAGTTGGTGTCAACACCCTCAATATATCAGAGTATTAATGGCTAGCCGAGGGCGTAGTGACTTCAATGATTATCATACTTCTAAGCAATACTGAACGACCATTTATAAGACGTTTTAAGAAAATATAACTTGAATTATGAAATAAGAAATTGTTTTAAAAACATTCAGCGGAAGCATAAACATAGACATACAACATTTTTTAAAAATAGTACAAGTGAACTTCAAATAACGGAAAGATGACTGCAATGCAGAAGACTTCAATAGCATTACATTCTTAATACCTGAGAAAACATTGCTAAAGTGACACATTAAGTTGGTGAGTTTCATAGGTTAGCTTAAGCGAAAAGTGTAAGTTGTTTTGTGATCACAAGATTTCATCCACCATATGACAATATAACAGATACAAAGTCATATAAATATGCATTACTATGTCCTAAGCTCATGAACACCGAAGCGTTAACAGTATACCACATGAATAATGCCTTAGCAGTTCTAACTGAGAACTCGGGACTTCCCATAATTCTGACACAAATGAAACTAGGTTTTGCTTGACTAATTCCCCATATGCCAAGACAAACAGGGATGTCAATCCCGATAGATCTATCAATAACATTCGCGCTTACAAGGAATTAACGGTTCATGATAAATCGGGCAGATAACAACTTGGGTTAAATCGGGACTTAGACCAATCAGTAATGAGTAGTTGTACTTGTAATCACACGTTTGAAATAAGCAATGTCTCACCCCAAAAGATGATTTAAAACAGTAAGATAGGGCTAATGAGACACTCACCTTGTTGGTTAATCGTCTGTAACTGAATATAGTTTAATGCACGTCAAAAGTAACGCAGTCAAACACCTAAATAATTATGACAAAGTCTGAGTTTACATTCTAACAATACTTAATGCAATGGTTCATGAAAATGGGTCAAAAAGTATTGTCGTTTATGAGTTAAACGTTTTACGCTTTCAAGGTGTTGATTAATTTGTGTATTTATCGAATTTATATATCACTGTTCGCTCAACTCGCTTAAGTCTCTTATCGAAAAATGTATTTTTTTATCCCTTGACTTTCCAATTAATAATATATATATAATATATATTTTATATTCTTTTATTCTCATAACTTTCTATACTTAAACCCAAATAGACTTAAAATATTTTTAGCGTTGAACACGTTTTTATAAGCCGTGTTTAAATTTTATTTACCTCTTTTAAGAACTCGTTTCGTGGTTAAAAATTTTAAATCTAAGATAAATGTTATTAGATATCTCCGCTTAACCGCAATAATCAATTTTGCTTTAAAAAAGATTTTCCAACCAATTAGGTTCGTTTGAACGTGTTTCTAGAGGCTCGCAAGAAACATGCAAGTTCTCCATACTTCTTTACGTCAAAAGAAAATTTGTAAGTCGAAATATATACTAGTTTTTAAACTATCACATGTATCCCCTTTACTAAAGCCCACATATGGGCCCCTAAAAAAACTAACTCTTTTCCCCCTTTTTCTGATTTTCTGTGGGTCCCAAAACGAGTGGTGTATACCCACGTTGCCTAGTGTTTTTCTTCTTCACGAATGCAACCTAATCCTATGTATAATTATATTCAACGTTTTCTACTTCATCCTTGTTCCTCTTTTTTTCTACCCAACAGACGCAGCAACGATGCATGCATCATTTATATATATTTTGTATATGATTATTAACTTGTGTGATTAATAACTGGACGCTTAAATTTCGAGACAGACCACGACCTCTTGTTAACCGGCATAGTTCTACTTCTAAAATGTCGGTCATGAGGTAAGCAAAGGTCGAAACTAAGGGCGAGGTGGTGTTGTTTCGCGGCTAAAAGTCATGGCAGTAGCTCACTGTGAAACTTCATGGGTTCAACTGTGGTGGTAGACCACAGTGAGCACGAAACTACAATAACAGTAGCTGGGTATGAAAACAAAGGTGGCAGTAGTCTGGTCGCGATACAACAAGGTCAGTGGCCTCGGTGTGCAACAACAACCACATAAACTGGGCATGGAACAAACAGTGGCAACGAGGCCTTGTTCCAAAAGCCTAGCATTTTTATGCGTCTCTTTTTGGATCATGCTTTCGTTTAGGTTTTAAAGTTGTTATAATTTCCTTTGGTTTCGTTATTAGTTTCTCACGTATACATGTTGCTTACTAATGTTACATTGCTTCGTTTACTCTATACATGGTACGACTACATTCTTTTCATGCGTGTTTATATGCGAACCTTGCATGGTTTACACATGGTATGTCGAGTAACATGTCCTTGAAAAACCCGAGGTTTGGTTAAACTCGTACGTTAAATACATATGACGTTTAATTAATGAGGACGACTTACCACGGTCCTAAGCTTGTCGAACGACTGTGAGGAAGAAAGGTGGTGGTAAGGCTTGGTTGTTACTTCTTCTAGAGCTAACGCTCACTTAGCTCTTGCACTCATCGAGACTGGATCTTGAACCGTATAGTTTACTTATTGATTTCAGAATTTTAGTTGTGATTCATTTGTTCAGTATGCACGACTCCTCTTTTATACTCAAAGTTTTTGATTGATTATTGAAATGTTACATGTGAATGGCCCTATACACATTGTTGCACCCAGGAGATGAATCAATACTATTAGAACATCATTTCCTTTTTATAATACTGTTTAAGGCATCCTTACTATTAAGCATCTCTACTATTCTTTCATTCAATTGTATCTATGTTGATAATACGTATCACTGATGGAAATATTCAAAAATAATGAAATAGTAGCGTAGATGTTGTAATGGATTTGTTATGATAATGTTCCATTATTAATGTATATTGAATTATGTACTTTCTATGTTACAATATATCTGATGTGGGGGACCTTTTTCCAATGTGCATATGTATGAATGTTTAGTGTTTATTTATGTTTGAACTCTAATCATAGTCCGTACATAGTTATTAATTGAAATGTAGTAGTTTTATAAGTGCTAGCAAGTAATTTGGCCTCGATTCCAAAAGTGAAACAAAGTATGATTTTTATATCCATGTTTGTACGTAGATGGTTTCATAAAGTGAACTAAATTTGGTTCTTATCGATACTCGTTCTAAAACATCTTTTTAGACACAGAGTAATAAAGGTGATATTCGTGTGAAATTTAAATGTTCCATGATAAAATAATGCATTGACGATCATAAGATAACTTCTCGTTGAAATTAATGGTAAACTTGCAAACTTGCAGTACATGACTTTTTACTTAATAAAACGAAAATTAAATTTTATTGCGGGTTGTCACATCCGCCCCACGTTATGCGATTTCGTCTTGAAATCAAGACGTTGTGGTAGATCGCGAGTTTGTGAATAGGCAAGGGTATTTCTCCTTGAATTGACGTGCGTTCCAACGAACTTTAATGATAGGTATACGACTTCGCTTGAGTTGTTTGACCTCGCGGTTCATAATCTCTACAGGTTCTTCAACGAAGTTGAGCTTGTCGTCGAGTTGGATTTCTTCTAAAGGAATGATGAGTGTGTCATCGGACAAACATTTCTTTAAGTTGCAGACGTGGAATACATTGTGTACTCGACTAAGTTCTTGAGGTAATTCCAAACGGTAGGCTACTGGACCAATCCTTTCTATGATTCGAAAGGGTCCAATATAACGAGGGTTCAACTTTCCACGTTTTCTGAATCGAATCACACCCTTCCAGGGCGCGACCTTGAGCATAACCTTGTTTCTGACTTCAAATTCAAGGGGCCTACGCCTCTTGTCAGCATAGCTCTTTTGTCGATTACATGCCGCTTACATGCGATACCTAATCTTGAAAATATTTTCCGTAGTCTCATGAATAATCTCTGGTCCGGTAAGTTGTGCTTCTCCAACTTCAGCCCAACATACGGGAGAACGACACTTTGTACCGTAAAGTGCTTCAAACGGTGCAGCTTTAATGCTCGTGTGATAACTATTATTGTACGAAAATCCTACTAAGGGTAAATGTCTATCCCAACCCTTTCCGAAGTCAATCACACAAGCTCTTAGCATGTCCTCTAATGTCTGAATGGTTCTCTCACTCTGACCATCGGTCTGAGGATGATAGGCAGTACTCAGGTTCAACTGCGTACCTAATGCTTTATACAAGGATTGCCAAACTCTCGAAGTGAAATGACTATCACGATCGGAGATGATTGACACCGATATTCCATGTCTTGATACTATCTCCTTCATGTATATCCTCATCAAATTTTCTGTTGAATCCGTCTCTCTCATTGGCAAAAAGTGCGCAGACTTAGTAAGACGATCAACAATGACCCAAATCGAATCGTATCCGGCTGCCATTTTGGGTAGTTTAGTGATGAAATCCATTGTTATCTTCTCCCACTTCCATTCTGGTATATCGGGTTGGACCAATAAACTAGAGGGCCTTTGATGTTCAGCCTTAACTTTGGCACAAGTCAGGCATTTGCTATCATATGTGGCAATGTCAGCTTTCATGTTTGGCCACCAATATAACATCTTCAGGTCATGGTACATTTTGTTGGATCCTGGATGAATAGAATACTTTGACTTATGCGATTCGTGCATAATCAAAGATCTCATGTCACCGTAACATGGTAACCAACTCCTATTATCCAAGCATAATGTTCCATCAGCGCGGGCTTCTAACTTCTTTAGCATGCCACTGATATCTTCGGCTTCAAGGTTTTCAACCCTAATTGCTTCTTTCTGAGCCTCAAGGATTCGTGACGGAAGGTCCAAGCCAATGGTCATAACCAAGGCTCTTACTCGTAATGGTTCGATTCTTTCCTTTCGACTCAAAGCATCTGCTACAACATTTGCCTTGCCCGGGTGATAACGAATTTCACAATCATAATCACTTAGGAGTTCTATCCATCGGTGTTGCCTCATGTTGAGATCTTTTTGATCTAGGATATGTTGTAGACTCTTGTGGTCGGTGAACACTACACACTTCGTGCCATACAAATAGTGTCTCCAGATCTTTAGGGCGAACACTACCGCTCCTAACTCCAGATCATGAGTGGTGTAGTTTTTCTCGTGGATCTTTAGTTGTCTAGAAGCGTATGCGATAACCTTCATTCTTTGCATCAGTACCGCACCTAACCCTTTTATAGATGCATCACAGTACACTACAAAATCTTCACTACCTTCCGGTAGTGCTAAGATAGGTGCAGCAAATAGTTTCTGTTTCAATAGTTGAAAAGATTCTTCCTGTTCCTCACCCCAATCGAACCTCTGGTTCTTCTGAGTAAGCTCCGTCATAGGCATAGCTATTTTGGAGAATCCTTCAATGAATCTCCTATAGTAACCTGCAAGACCTAAGAACTGGCGAATCTCCGAAGGAGTAGTTGGAGATGCCCAATTCTTAACAGCTTCAATCTTAGCTGGGTCCACGTGAATACCACTGCTATTAATCACGTGACCAAGGAATTTTACCGTATTAATCCAAAATTCACACTTAGAAAACTTGGCATACAATTCTTCCTTCTTCAGCAACTCCAGAATAGTTTTTAGGTGTTCTTCGTGTTCTTTCTCGTTGCGGGAGTATATGAGAATGTCATCGATGAACACAATCACAAACTTATCCAAGTACGGCTTGCACATACGGTTCATGAGATCCATGAACACCGCAGGTGCGTTGGTCAAACCAAAAGGCATAACTCGAAACTCATAGTGTCCGTATCGTGTTCTAAAAGCAGTCTTGGGAATATCTTCTTCTCTAACCCTTAACTGATGATAACCTGACCTTAAGTCAATTTTTGAGTAGATGTTGGATCCTTGCAACTGATCAAATAAGTCATCGATCCTTAGTAAGGGATAACGATTTTTCACTGTAAGTTTGTTCAACTCATGATAATCAATACACATTCGAAACGATCCATCCTTCTTTTTGACAAACAAGATTGGTGCTCCCCACGGAGAGGAACTTGGTCTTATAAAACCTTTGTCAGAAAGTTCTTTTAGTTGTTCGGCTAGCTCTTTCATCTCTGTAGGTGCAAGACGATACGGTGCACGTGCAACAGGTGCAGCTCTGGGTATTAACTCGATATGAAATTCTACTTGGCGTGTCAGGGGTAATCCTGATAAATCTTCAAGAAATACTTCTGGAAAGTCTCTGACAACAGGCACATCTTCAATTTGCCTTTCTGGGGTTTCGGTTTTCTCTTCCTTCATCATTTGAATCAAGAACACTTGACATCCTTGGTCGATGTACTTCTGTGTCCTGATGCTCGAGATGACTTCTAATCTTGATTCGCTTTTAATTCCGCTCCTTTCGCCTTGTATGATCAACATATCATTTCTGTATGATCAACATATCGCCTTGTATGATCAACATATCGTCGGAATGGATTGGATGGCCGAACATCGCGTAGAAGTTTCTGTACGAAACACGGATGTACTTCTCATAACACATAACTTCTGCGCGATGTTCGGCCATCCAATCCATTCCGACGATTTTGTCAAAACTTCCTAGTTCTATAAGGAGTAAGTCGATTTTGAACAGGTGATTTTGCAAGTTAGCGACTTGCCGTCAGCTAGCTCCACGCTATAATTAGTGTCTAGGGTTGTAGGAGGGATGTCTATATATTTACTGAAAGCATAAGACACAAAGCTTCTATCCATACCAGTGTCAAATAGTACTAAAGCATAGACATTATTGATCAAGAACGTACCATTCATCATGTTGTTATCTTTCATTGTTGCTTCAGCACATAGGCTGTATACTCTACCAGGTGCTCTGCATCCTCCTTGAGTGCTGGTTGATGCTTGGTTAATTCCTTTAGGGTTTCCTTGATTCTGTCTTTGATTATTCTGAGGGTTTTGCGGGTTGCCTCGAATTTGATTTCCACTGCCTTGAGTCCCATTGTTTGGACACTTGTTTTTGTAATGTCCTTTTTCGCCACATCCGAAACAAGTGACATTACTTCCCTGTCCTCCTTGGCTTCCTGGTCCTCTTGGGTTTGCGGGACGACGAGGTTGAGCTACCACCCTTAACCAAACACAAAAACAAACCAACAAATGGCCTAATTCGTTTCTCCCCCCCTCCCGCTACCACCTCCTCCCCCACCACAACTACCCCTAAACCACACTCCTCCCCATGGATACCCCCGCTGTCTTATGGCCTTATGTCCTGCCTTTCCACAGTTGTAACAAGCAAGAGGGCATGTGTCAATGTGGTGTCGTCCACACTTTCCGCAGTGAGGTAACTTGCCAGCATAAGAACCTTGCCTGGCTGTAAACACCCTTGTTGTCTCTGGGCGTTTGTTCGGGTTGAGGTTGCTAGTGTTGTTGGTGTTGCTGGGGTTGTGGTTGTAGTGGTTTCCGTTCCATTTCCACTTGTCGCCTGAGTTTTCTCCTAACTCTTGGACCACTTGGTACATCAAACCTTGAGCCATTTCAATTGCTTCATGCAAGTCTACTAGTTTGGACGAGGTTACGTTACCCTTGATGTTCAAAGGTAGACCTTCGATGTAACATTCCAACAACCGGTCGGTGTTGGGTACCATTTCAGGGCATAAGAGGATGAGTTCTTGGAAACGTTGATTGTAGGAAGTAAGGTTTGTACCCTTCACTTTTAAGTTCCACAACTCATTTTCCATTTTCTTGATTTCATTCCTAGGGCAGTACTTCCGAATGAACATAGCCTTGAAATCGCTCCAAGGTGTGGCATGAGCGTATCGAGGCGTAAATGAAAGATAACATACATGTTCCCCAAGTTTAAGAACATCTAGCAGTGTGCTAGAAGCAAATTTGACTTGGTCACCTTCTACGACGTTGCTAATCCCAAATTGAGATTCTAGTTTCTCAAACCATCGGGTTAAGCCTACAGCACCTTCAGTACCACAAAAGTTTTCATGCATAACTGCACGAAATTCCTTGTAGTTGCATGTCTTGTTCTGGGAAGAGTTGGATCCTCTGTTGGTTTCTTCTTGAGTGCTTGCAGCATGAGTCACAACGGCAGCTGCGAGTGCTTCAGTTACTCTTGTGGAAATGAGCTGGCTTGAGCATTTGAGTGTCTATGCCTTATAATGTCCACATTGTTTCGGTTGGTCAAACGGTTGACAGGAGGGTTCCGGTTGACAGTTGGGCGTCGTCCGGGTGCCATTTTCTATAAGAGGGACAATGAAATAACGATTATGACATGCACGAAAATTATACGTGTAAAGATATTACTGCAAATGGCATGTTTCTTGAAATCAATATTGTTATTATTCGCAAACACGATGTTTATTTCAAAAAGTACGATGATACAAGAGTTCACTAGCCGTGACAAACCCATAGCTTAGTGGGTATACAAAAGACATAAATAAAACTAGTTGTTGGTACGGTAGATTTGTTGGACCACTTCCTCGAGTGCCTCCTTCCTCTTTTGTCGTGCTTCCTCCTGAGCATTACTAGCATGATCCTCCGCATCCTCACACATTTGCCTAAGTTGAGTAATCAGTTCGTCCACCGATAGTGTCTCCAACGAACGTTCCTCAACTCGGGGCTTCACATCCCACAGTATCATGAAGGCTTCTAACTCCTCCAAACAGGCATTTGGGTAACGGTCCATGTCCTCGAGAATGGCATGCAACTGTCCTCTAAGGCGCGTCGTGCATACGGTCAAGGCTGTCTCAGGTACAGGCACCAAATTCTGACCAGTTTCTGTTAGAGCTTTCTCTCTCTGGGTGGGGTCCGTTTCAGAAATCATCCGCTGGTAAGCAGCCATCGTGAATGGGGATGAAGGTGAGGGTGGTGGAGTAAGAGGATCAAATTGGTAATCATCAAGGTTGATAGCAGAAATCCTGGCACGTTCAGCAAGATTTGGCTCAATAGGTGGAATAGATATACGAGCGGTACGTCTGATAGTTGGGGGAAATGGTGATACATACCGGCATTATAAGTAATACTAGAATTGGAACGTTCGTGTGGCTACCCTGATGACGTGCCGTGTCGGGGGAATCTGGCGATGGTAATAGTGTAGTGTTATCGGTGTTTGTTTCTCAATACATCAGGTTTGTCATGTTGATGAGACAGAAATATGAAATAAGTGATATAGGTATGTTTCAAAATGGCATAGTTAAGCCTGTTTAATGCACATGTAACCCATATTAAGTATATGTATATGTTTAATACACATGTAACCCATATTAAGTATATGTATCTCATATATGTTTATTTCACATGACTGCATTTTATTATGTACTCCTTTGATGTCGATTCCTATGTACATCATTTTTGAGAAATCGCAATGACAGACAATAGAAGCATAATAAGCATGTTAAGCAGATAAGTAGTTATAGTCTAGTGCTACCTAATGCAACCTAGTTCTCTATAGAACCTGGCTCTGATATCAATCTGTCACACCCCCAAAATATTAGAGTATAATGGCAACCGAGGGAGTGTGACTTCATGATTATCATGCTTCTAAGCAACACAAAATGACCTCTATATGAGACGTTTTAAGAAAACGGATCACTTGAATTAGGAAATAATAAATTGTTTAAACATTCAGCGGAAGCATAAAATAGACAATACAACATTGTTTTAAATAGTACAAGTGATCTTCAGATAACGGGAAAATAACTGCAATGCATGAGACTTCATATAGCATCTTCATTCTTAATACCTGAGAAAAACATTGCTAAAGTGTCAACATAAAGTTGGTGAGTTCATAGGTTTGTTTAAGCAAAAAATGTAGTATTTGTGAATCACAAGATTTCATCCACATATGACAATATAACAGATACAAAGTCATATAAATTGCATTACTATTGTCTAAGCTCATGACACCAAAGCGTTAACATATACCAACATAAATGAATGCCCTTGCAGGTGTCTAACCCGGGACAACCGTAGTCTGACTCAAATGAAACTGTGTTTGCTTGACTAATGTCAGTCCAAGACAAACAGGGATTGTCAATCCCGATAGATCTATCCATAACATTCGTGCTCACAAAGATTGACGGTTCATGATAATTTAGGCAAATACCAACTTTGGGTTAAATCGGGACTTAGACCAATCAGTAATAAGTAATTGTACTTGTATTCACACGTTTAAAATAAGTAATGTTCTCACCCCAAAAGATGATTTAAAATAATAGAGTAGGGGCTATGAAAACTCACCTTGTTGGTTAATCGTCTGAGATGGGTAATGGATCAAGGCACATCAAATAATGACCCAGTCAAACACCTAAGTAATTACAATAAATCTGAGTATTCATTCTAAGACTTAATATATAAGATGATTTATGCGAATGGTCAAAAGGCATGGTTGTTATGTGGTGACGTTTTATGTTCTCATATCATTGATTAGACCGTTGGTTTTAGGGATGATATACGATTACGCACCTATAAGTGTTTATTCCTAATTTAATGTAAATATAGGTTTAAGATCACATGGTCATATTCGTTAATACGATTCAGATTTTAGTAATATAACTATTATCTTAATGACTATCGAATTACATACGTATATTTATTTTGTTCATTTATATATTCTACTCATCACTTAAGTCTCGTATAATTAACTATTTTATGCGTCGTAGTTCATGTGAAATCGTCTAATTAATCTTTGAAAAAAAATAAATCTATTTACTTGCTTTTAACATTCTTACGTTTCAATGTTTATAATTTAAATCACATGGCTTTTAAATCATATTTTAACTCAATTAAGTTTTGAAACCGGGATAAACTAGTTTACTTGTCTAAAAGTTCGGTTTCCTTTGTTATCAATTATAAAGCATCGTAATTTATTATTTCTAACTCACACTCGTTAAAATAATTATACTTGTAAAAATACCATATTTGTTAAAATACTATACTTATTAAAATAACTATACTCGATATTAAGTTGCCAACCCATTTGAAGCTCGTACCGGGAGTTCGACATCTTCGCATGTAATGTATATATATTTACGCCAGAATTTATGAATGAAAATAGCATGATTGTTTATTATGTCCACTTGTCTAAGCTATACAAACATGCATTCAATTATTTTTTTGTACAAAATTTTCTCACGTGTGCATACAAAGTGATTCATGCCCTACCCTTGTTTCTTTGCTTTCTTTTTGGCTGCACAACTGACGCACACAACAGTGAGTTTATGCTCACTGTTTTCTTTCCTATCCTCTTGTTAACCCACTGACACAACCACATGCATATACTAGCTTTCCTTATATACAATGCAACCTACAACATGCACAACTACAAGTTACGTGTACCACTTCTTTCCCATTTTACTTTCTTCTTTTTCTGCCCCAACAACAGTGAGTTGGTAAACTCACTGTTTTCGTTTTCATTACTCCCGTAGCAAACCCATATGTATATATGTTAGTTTTTATATCTATTTTGCATGCTTACCCTTATTTAGTTAGTAACGAGAGACTCCATTTCTTAGACACAAGGTCGTTTGGTGCATCCGAACAGGCCCAACAGCAGCTGCTGCTGTCGCACGCCTTTTTGCTTACATTTTTAAACAGGTTCCGAGAGCTAGGGGTGTCGAGTAAAACCGCACCATCAGAAGGGTGTCGGCTGTTTGAGCACAACAACACTAATGATGCATCGACAAGATGAGGGTGGCAGCAGGTTGGCATGAAACCACCAGCGCCTCGCCTACCACCACCATGTAGCAGCAACAGTGGCAGCAAGCCGCTGTCGCACGCTAGCGCAAGCAACGGCAACAGCGGCAGCAGCCGACTGTGCTTGCGTGCATGTGTGGTTTTAATACAAAAAGGGTCGGGGTGGGTTGCTATCCCATGAGGAGAAACTTTGCTTCCTGGTGCAGCCAACGACGGGGTACAACCTCGATAAAGCAGTAGCCCCCTGTGTCGTGTTTAGTTATAAACATGGCAGCCCCGTTGTGCTACGCTCCTACGAGACCTACGCACGAACCAACGGGTACGATGTTCTTGTTTTTATCGGGCCGGTGACGCACCAACAGTGAGCAAGGCCTCGCTGTGGTTTGTCTTGAGTTTCGCGGTCCTGTTGTACGTCGAAGGCCATATGAGGGCTTCCCCCATTCTTCATGCGAAACCCTAATGGTTTGTTAATCCCTTACAGTTAAACATTTGGTCACGGTATGATTTTAAATTTTTGCAAGATTTCCTTGTCTCATTACTAGTATTGTACGTGAAAGGTGTGGTTTAACAATAAAGTTCATAGTTGTTATTTTATGTGAGGGTGGCGAAGGTTTCGGTCGCAATATGAGTTAAATGCTATGGTAACAAAAATAAAACTCACCGAGGTCCAAGCTCGATAGGTGATGGGAAAGGATGCCGGTGATGAGAGGACTCGACCTCCCTTGCTTCAAACCCTTTTAAAATCCAACGTTCGTCTAGCTTGTGCCCTCAATGTAATTTAAACTCGAACCGTTTATCCTTCTTTTTGTTTTTAGGTTTTAGTTGTGATGAAAATAGCTAGTGCATGTTTCCTTTTTTATACTCATTTTGTGTGATAGGTTACTGAAGATTGCATGAGAAATGTATAATTCATATACACTGTTTGTTTGTGATACTATTTGTAATGATCGTTCTTTTTATAATACTGTGAAAGGATAACTACTATTGGTTGATTTGATTTGAGAATGCAATTGAAACAAGACGTAATAGTTGAGCATTTTCAAAAGGTTGTAGGACATTGTATGAAATGCAATGATGGTGTTTGCTTGCCCATTTTGAATTTGTTAGATGACTTTGATATGAATTTGTACAATTGAGTTTTGAAGAGGAAACGAACGTCAAGTCGTATTACTTATCTTATTAATGGTATAAAATATTGGTTCTTTTATTTTTGTTTTATTGAAGTGTGAATGGGTTCATATAGTCGTGCGACTTTGATTCACGTGGCGTAAAAAAATAAAATATGATTTTTATTGTTACGCGATCTCTAAATACCCATTTATGATTCGAGTAATAAAAAGAACGAGTATTTATTTAATGCACGTTATATGCTAGCACATAATATTGCATACCGCTTGAAGGACAACTTTTATTAGAAAAATAGCGATACTTTTTTTTTATTTTTTTTTCCGAGGTGTCACATCCGCCCTATGTTATGCGATTTCGTCCCGAAATCAAGACGTCGTGGTAGAACATGGGTTTGTAAATAGGTGAGGGTATTTCTCCTTGAATTGATCTTCGCATTCCCAAGTGTATTCTGGGCCTCTACGTGCGTTCCTACGGACTTTAATGATAGGTATACGGCTTCGCTTGAGTTGTTTGACCTCGCGGTCCATAATCTCTACGGGTTCTTCAACGACGTTGAGTTTGTCATCGAGTTGGATCTCTTCCAAAGGAATGACGAGTGTGTCATCAGATAAACACTTCTTTTGATTGCAAATGTGAAACACGTTGTGTACTCGACTAAGTTCTTGAGGGAATTCCAAACGGTAAGCTACTGGACCAATCCTTTCTATGATTCTGAAGAGTCCCATATAGCGAGGGTTCAACTTTCCACGCTTTCCAAATCGTATCACACCCTTCCAAGGTGCGACCTTGAGCAGAACCTTATCTCCGAATTCAAATTTAAGGGGCCTACGCCTCTTGTTAGCATAGCTCTTTTGTCGATCACGTGCAGCTTGCATGAGATCCCTAATCTTGAAAATCTTTTCCGTAGTTTCATGAATAATCTCTGGTCCGGTAAGTTGTGCTTCTCTAACTTCAGCCCAATAAACAGGCGATCAACACTTCCTACCATAAAGTGCTTCAAACGGTGCAGCTTTAATACTCATGTGATAACTATTATTGTACGAAAATTCTACTAGGGGTAAATGTCTATCCCAACCATTTCCGAAGTCAATCACGCAAGCTCTTAGCATGTCCTCTAATGTCTGAATGGTCCTCTCACTCTGACCATTGGTCTGAGGATGATAAGCAGTACTCAGGTTCAACTGTGTACCCAATGCGTTATGCAAAGATTGCCAAACTCTCGAAGTGAAATGGCTATCACGATCAGAGATGATTGACACTGGTATACCATGTCTTGCTACTATCTCCTTCATGTATAACCTCGTCAATTTTTCTGTTGAATCCATCTCTCTCATTGGCAAAAAGTGCGCAGACTTAGTAAGACGATCAACAATGACCCAAATCGAATCGTATCCGGCTGCCGTTTTGGGTAGTTTGGTGATGAAATCCATCGTTATCTTCTCCCACTTCCATTCTGGTATATCGGGTTGGACTAATAAACCAGGTGGCCTCTAATGTTCTGCCTTAACTTTGGCACAAGTTAGGCATTTGCTAACATATGTGGCGATGTCAGCTTTCATGTTTGGCCACCAATATAACATCTTCAGGTCATGGTACATTTTGTCAGATCCTGGATGAATAGAATACTTTAACTTATGCGATTCGTTCATAATCAAAGATCTCGTGTCACTATAATGTGGTAACCAACTCCTATTATCCAAACATAATGTTCCATCAGCGCGGGCTTCTAATTTCTTTAGCATGCCTTCAATATCTTCTGCTTCAATGTTTTCAACCTTAACTACTTCTTTCTGAGCCTCAAGGATTCGTGACGGAAGGTCCAAGCCAATGGTCATAACCAAGGCTCTTACTCGTAATGGTTCGATTCTTTCCTTTCGACTCAAAGCATCTGCTACGACATTTGCTTTCCTTGGGTGATAACGAATTTCGCAATCGTAATCACTTAGGAGTTCTATCCATCGGCGTTGCCTCATATTAAGGTCCTTTTGGTCTAGGATATGTTGTAGACTCTTGTGGTCGGTGAATACTACACACTTCGTGCCATATAAATAGTGTCTCCAGATCTTTAGGGCGAACACTACCGCTCCTAACTCCAGATCATGAGTGGTGTAGTTCTTCTCGTGAATTTTCAGTTGCCTAGAAGCGTATGCAATAACCTTCATTCTCTGCATTAGTACCGCACCTAACCCTTTTATGGATGCATCACAGTACACCACAAAATCTTCACTGCCTTCCGGTAGTGCTAAAATAGGTGCAGCACATAGTTTCTGCTTCAATAGCTGGAAAGCTTCTTCCTGTTCTTCACCCCAATCGAACTTCTGGTTCTTCTGCGTAAGCTCAGTCATAGGCTTAGCTATTTTGGAGAATCCTTCGATGAATCTCCTATAGTAGCCTGCAAGACCTAAGAACTGGCGAATCTCCGAAGGAGTGGTTGGAGATGCCCAATTCTTCACAGCCTCAATCTTAGCTGGGTCCACGTGAATACCACTGTTATCAATCACGTGACCGAGGAATTTTACCGTATTGATCCAAAATTCACACTTGGAAAATTTGGCATACAGTTCTTCTTTCTTCAATAACGCCAGAATAGTTTTCAGGTGTCCCTCGTGTTCTTTCTCATTGCGGGAGTATATGAGAATATCGTCGATGAACACAATCACAAACTTGTCCAAGTATGGTTTGCACACACGCTTCATGAGGTCCATGAACACCGCAGGTGCATTGGTCAACCCAAAAGGCATAACTTGGAACTCATAGTGTCCGTATCGTGTTCTGAAAGCAGTCTTAGGGATATCTTCTTCTCTAACCCTTAACTGATGATAACCCGACCTTAAGTCGATTTTTGAGTAGATGCTGGATCCTTGCAACTGATCGAATAAGTCATCGAATCTTGGTAAAGGGTAACGATTTTTCACTGTGTAAGTTTTGTTTCAACTCACGATAATCGATAACCAATCTGAAAGGAACCATCTTCTCTTTTGACAAATAAATCGGTGCTCCCCCACAGAGAGGAACTTGTCTTATAAAACCTTTGTCAGAAAGTTCTTTTAGTTGTTCGGCTAGCTCTTTCAAACTCTGCGGTCAAGACGATATGGTGCGCGAGAACAGGTGCAGCTCCGGGTATTAACTCGATGTGAAATTCTACTTGGCGCGTCAGGGGTAATCCTAGCAAATCTTCAAGAAATACTTCTGGAAAGTCTCTGACTATAGGCACATCTTCAATTCGCCTCTCTAAGGAATTTGGTTCCTCCTCATCCATATTTTGAATCAAAAACACTTGACATCCTGGGGGGGGGTCGATGTACTTCTGCGTTCTGATGCTCGAGATGACTTCTAATCTCGATTTGTTTTTAACTCAGCTTCTTTCGCCTTGTACAATTAGCATATCATTTCCATACGGAACACGAATGTACTTCACATAACACACGACTTCTGTGCGATGCTCGGCCATCCAATCCATTCCGACGATGACGTCAAAACTTTCCTAATCATAGGAGTTAATCAATTTTGAACAGGTGATTTTGCAAGTTAAGAGTACACCCTCTTAAAATAGTATTTGTGGTTAGTGACTTTCCGTCGGCTAGCTCCACACTATAATTAGTATCTAGGGTTGTAGGAGGGATGTCTATATATTTACTGAAAGCATATGACACAAAGCTTCTATCCGCACCAGTGTTAAATAGTACTGAAGCATAGACATTATTGATCAGGAACGTACCATGCACCACGTTGTTGTCTTTCACCGCAGCTTCAACACATAGGTTGTATACTCTATCAGGTGCTCTGCGTCCTCTTTGAGTGTAATGGTTGACGCTTGGGCTATTCCCTAGTTTTCCTTGATTCTGCCTCTGATTGTTCTGAGGATTTGGTTGGTTGACTCGGATTTGATTTCCACCGCCTTGATTCCCATTGTTCGGACACTTGTTCTTGTAATGTCCTTTTTCGCCACATCCGAAACAAGTGACATCGCTTCCCTGTCCTCCTTGGCTTCCTGGTCCTCTTTGGTTTGCGGGACGAGGTGGAGCTCGGCAGTCTTTGGCCTTATGTCCTGCCTTCCCACAGTTGTAACAAGCAGGAGGGCATGCGTCAGTGTGGTGTCGTCCACACTTTCCGCAGTGAGGTAACTTGCCAGCATAAGAACCTTGCCCAGCTGAAAACACCCTTGCTGTCTCTGGGCGTTTGTTCGGGTTGAGGTTGCTAGTGTTGTTGGTGTTGTTGGGGTTGTGGTTGTAGTGGTTTCCGTTCCATTTCCTCTTGTCACCCGAGTTTTCTCCTAACTCTTGAACCACTTGGTACATCAAACCTTGAGCCATGTCAATTGCTTCATGCAAGTCCACTGGTTTGGACGAGGTTACGTTACCCTTGATGTTCAAAGGTAGACCTTCGATGTAACGTTCCAACAACCGGTCGGCGTTGGGCACCATTTCAGGGCATAAGAGGATGAGTTCTTGGAAACGTTGATTGTAGGCGGTAAGGTTTGTACCCTTCACTTTTAAGTTCCATAATTCATTTTCCATTTGCTTGATTTCATTCCTAGGGCAGTACTTCCGAATGAACATAGCCTTGAAATCGCTCCAAGGTGTGGCATGAGCGGTATCGAGGGTAACAGAATGAACATACACGTTCCACCAAGTTAAAGCACCATCTAGCAGTGTGCTAGAAGCAAATTTGACTCGGTCCCCTTCTGCAACGTTGCTAATCCCAAATTGAGATTCTAGCTTCTCAAACCATCGGGTTAAGCCCACAGCACCTTCAGTACCACGGAAGTTTTCATGCATAACTGCACGGAATTCCTTGTAGTTGCATGTCTTGTTCTGGGAAGAGTTGGATCCTAGGTTGGTCTCTTCTTGAGTGCTGGCAGCATGAGTCACAGCGGCAGCTGCGAGTGCTTCAGCAACTCTTGTGGCAATGAGCTGGTTGAGCATCTGAGTGTCAATGCCACTGTTGATATCCACATTGTTTCGGTTGGTCGAACGGTTGACTGGAGGGTTCCGGTTGATAGTTGGGCGTCGTCCGGGTGCCATTTTCTATAAGATGGACAATGAAAATGACAGTTATGACATGCATGAAAATTATACATGTAAAGATATTACTACAAATGACATGTTTCTTAAAATCAATACTGTTATTATTCACAGACACGATGTTTATTTCCAAGAGTAAGGGGATACAAGAGTTCACTAGCCGTGACAAACCCATAGCTTAGTGGTTGTACAAAAGACAGAAATAAAACTAGTTGTTGTTACGGTAGATTTGCTGGACCACTTCCTCGAGTGCCTCCTTCCTCTTCTGTCGTGCTTCTTCCTGGGCATTACTAGCACGATCCTCCGCATCCTCACACATCTGTCTAAGTTGAGTAATCAATTCGTCCACAGATAGCGTCTCCAATGAACTTTCCTCAACTCGGGGCTTTACATCCCACAGTGTCATGAAGGCTTCTAACTCCTCCAAACAGGCATTTGGGTAACGGTCCATGTCCTCGAGAATGGTATGCAACTGTCCTCTAAGGCGCGTTGTGCATACGGTCAAGGCTGTCTCAGGTACAGGCACCGAATTCTGACCAGTTTCTGTTAGAGCTTCCTCTCTCTGGGTGGGGTCCGTTTCAGCAATCATCCGCTGGTAAGCAGCCATCGTGAATGGGGATGAAGGTGAGGGTGGTGGAGTAAGAGGATCAAATTGGTAATCATCAAGGTTGATAGCAGAAATCCTGGCACGTTCAGCAAGATTTGGCTTAATAGGTGGAATAGATATACGAGCGGTACGTCTGATAGTTGGGGGAAATAGTGATACAGACGAAAAAATAAGTAATCCTAGAGTAAGACGTCTCTTGTGGTACATCTGAGGGAGTGTGTCATAGAGTCTGGGAGGTACCAGAGTAGTGTTATCGGTGTGTCTTAGTTCATCCGAGTTTGACATGTTGCTGAGACAAGAAAATATGAAATAAGGATATAGGTATATTTCAAAATACGCGTAGTTAAGCCTGTTTAATGCACATGTAACCCATATTAAGTATATGTATATGTTTAATACACATGTAACCCATATTAAGTATATGTATCTCATATATGTCTATTTCACATGTATCCCATTTTAATATATATGTACTCTTTGATTGTTGCTTCCTATGTACCCCATATTGAGAAACCAACAATGACAGACAATAGAAGCATAATAAGCATGTTAAGCAGATAAGTAGTTATAGTCTAGTGCTACCTAATGCAACCTAGTTCTCTATAACTCAGAGCTCTGATACCAATCTGTCACACCCCCAAAATATCAGAGTATAATGGCAACCGAGGGAGTGTGACTTCATGATTATCATACTTCTAAGCAATACAGAACGACCTCTATATGAGACGTTTTAAGAAAATGGATCACTTGAATTAGGAAATAATAAATTGTTTAAACATTCAGCGGAAGCATAAAAATAGACTTGACTCTTCATACATCCCGAGAGATTACTACTCCCCACCACCTATAGCGCAGCCTTACACCTTTAAGAACTTTTTTGGTCGAGAATAACTTGAAACGATTCTGCCTTCGTGTACGCCTCGGTCCGACTTGGGCTCTGATAACACTTGTCATGGTCATCCTTATAGAGACCCCGATGTATGTATGGCGTCCTTACACAACAGATAAGGACCAGCATCGCTATTCTATAGGCGAATATAATAGAGGTTCACTGGTTTTGGTCATGCCTTAGACTCTTCCAAGTGGAGAAGCGGCCCCAACTCAAAACTGACAAGTGTAAGTGCACATATCGAGTTTCTTCTCATGGCACGTATCTAAACCACTTAATGTTTGGGGTAATCCCTACGAGTCCAACAGGAGGCGTAACCCTGCAACCCTCGCATTCATGTACGCCTTCCAAGCAGAACCCGACCCTTCAGAATTTAGCTCGTGACATTAAGCCCACAACCGGGCTAGATGGGTTGAGCATATACATGACAAAAAATTATGCTTATGCAATTTTTAAGAGAGGTCCCAGGTAAGATAGATGACACCTTAATTTTTTTTTTAGAATTTTTTTTTATTAAGTTAGAAATGGTCTATTTATTTTCAATATCAATTTTAGAGGATTTATAAAAATTACTTAGAAATCCTCCCATCTAACCTTAACGAAACAGGTACAGACCCTTTCTATACAAATGTGCACATCTGTGTCTATCGATGTTACAATATTATTGAGATGGTCTTGACTATTTCCCATACAAATTCTCGAATTGGTTAGTTGTCACTCTGACATTTGAAAAAACTCAAAAACGAATATAGATGTTAGTTTTATAATAAAAAAACCCATGAAATGACCTTCAGCTCTTATCATGAATGACTTCACAGCTACCTTAGAGGTACTGGTAAGTCAGTCTAATAAAACAGAGCCACGCTACCCAGCAGATCCCGGGGTGGAAACCTTGGTTTTGACACCCTTCAGAGGCTTATGGTGCCTTCCCTTCATAACCTTAACCTTCGTATCATTCAAAGAAGCATCACGAATTTCATCTGATGACATCATCTTAGTGAGAGTATAGAGTTCATCAAACGGGGGGTCAGGAGGTTCGTTTGATTCGATTGGCATAACAAAGGTGAAAGTTTATGTGTTTTAAATGAGAGAAATACAAGATAAAACGTAGAGATTCAACCCCGAAAAAGGCCAGAAAGATGAATCAGAGGTGAAAAGCGTCGATCACCAGACAAAAGAGAGAGAAAGGGTAGTTTCTTGCATTTGAGCTCACCATGATGGATCCATTGTAATATTTGTTGCCTTTCAACAAAATAGACTTTGCCTCTTTCAAGAGATCTAGAGTACACTTACATGTATTGTTGACAAAGCAACAAATGTTTTTTTACCTTGGAGACATGTTATACGATACAGCATTTTCAGTTCAGTGCATTATGCAAGTTATTTTTACTTTTCTTAGCCAATTGGTAATTCCAAACTAAATCTACTTAACACGCTAAACCCGAGGTGATAGAACTTGCATTACCTCATTAGATGATTCGTCTCGAGTTAGGAGGTGGTTCATGAAATAAAGTTTCATTAGATTGTATCATATAAGATGTGCAGAGTAATGACTTTCAATAAACATAAGCATTTGAGTTGGATTAACTCAAACCAACTTTCAACTTCTCATTTGGTTGTCAATGTTGAGTTTTTACAACTTTTAACCATTAAAGATCACAAGTACGCAGCGAAATAAATAAACACGTATAGAATATGTAATTAACAAAGGGATCAAGAACGCGTACCTTTTAGCAATTAACGAATACACCGTCTTGAATATACGTATGTGATGACGTATAACACGTATAGCAGGCCTTTGGGACTGGACTACATAAGTCACGCATAGGCCCAAGCCCAATAAAACAATCACAAGGC
>BQNB010059891.1:18059-30027 GCA_026074375.1 Tanacetum coccineum | reverse complement strand
TACATGTTATATGATTAAATATGCTCATAAAACTCAATAAGGCTTGCTAAAAATAAACCACCAAAACATAAATACTCTCATAAAAAATCTAAGAAAAATCATTTTTCTGTAAAAAATGGAACCAACAGAGGGCGGCCCCCTTAATTCAACACGGGCGGCCCCCTTAATTTTAAGGGGACCGCCCCCTTAATTTTAAGGGGACCGCCCCCTATTTAAGGGGACCGCCCTAGTATTTCACGGGTAAAACAGTATTTTTTCTGCTTTTTGACCCTCTTTTACCTAGTCTCAGCTATCTTTGCCCAGAATGCTCGAACACAATTTGGAATAATTTAAACTAGTTCAAAATCATTCCATTTTCAAACCATCTTGTTCATCATTCATCAACCATTATCAACATCCATGGCATCCACTAGAGCCTCCATTTCCAAAGCCTCCAAGAGACCAAAAATCAACATCATTCCACCAAAACAATTGTTTGTGGATTTAACCCATGATGACACAAAAACTCCATCACCCACACTTCAACTATCATCACCTAGTGCTCCTAATGCACCCTCCAAAACACCATCAACCAAAGATACTTCCTCATCCTCAATTGACTACATACCCAAATCACCAACCTCATCAACATCACTTTCACCCAATGGTTACTTGAACTCACCAACATCTCCTCCTCCAAGAGTTTCTCCACCACCTCCAACTCAAGAAAATGCATCAATGGACACCACTCTCACCCTTTCACCAATCACTCCACTTGATGTCCAATTTGATACTCCATTACCTTCACCACCTATCTTTGGTCATTCCATTCCTTGGAACCTTTTTGAGGTACATGGAGATTCATACTTGTGTTGCATTCACAATCGTACTCTCATATTTGGGTTAAGAGATGAACTCCAATATATGTTTTCATATATTGAACATATGCTCTCACAACCACCAACAACCATCATCCCACCACCTCCACCATCTTCACCAAACTAAACATACTCTATGTTTAGTTTCTCAAAATAATTGTCCATCCACCATTTTGCAAGCAAGTCCTACGGAGCTTTACTAGTTATAGGACTCTTTGTAGTTTAAAAATTTCATGAATGTTAGCATGTTATTTTCCTTATGTATGCTTGAGTGTGGTTCACACACTATTTTACTTCAATGGATGATTATTGTTGGTTGCATTACTAGTATGCCATATTTTTCCTTCTTGCTACATGTTAGAAATATTTGTATTGTTCTAACTCGTTTTTGTAGCCAAGAAACCATAGCTCGATTCCTTGGTGCCCTCGAACGAGGGGGAGCACACATCAAGGGGGAGCATTTATTCCGTCGATTTAACTAGCAATTCTCGACGATGTCTTTTTCCTTTCTTTGCTATATGTTAGAAATATTGGTGTCGTTCTTCTAACTTGTTTTTGTAGCAAAGTTACCATAGCTCGATTCCTTAGTGCCCTTGAACGAGGGGGAGCACACATCAAAAGGGAGCAATTTTTCCATCGATTTTACGCGTTTTCATCGGTGAAGCCTTTTTGATTCTACAAAAAGGGGGAGAAATAGAAATAAAACTCACTAAATATTTGTTTAAAAATAAATTTAACATTTATGTGTATAGATTTTGTAATCATAAAAAAATGTGGGAGATGTTGATAGAAATAAGCCTAAAAAACGTTATTAAAAATTTTTTTGACTTCTCTAGGTTTTGTTAATCACAAAATGTAAAAACGCCTCAATGTTAATTAAATATAAACAAGTAATTAGTAGTAAATTTTCATTTCAAAAATTAAATCACTTAAAGGTATGAATAAATAAATGCTTAATGCATTTTATGATCAAAGTAATTTTTATTCAACCTCACATTTTTTTAAAATGTTACAAATATTTTTATAACTTTTACAAAAACATTTTTGTATTTAAAAGAAATGTTTTATTCAAAATAAGTATTTTGAATTGAAATTTTCTACCCAAAAACGGCTAGAAATGTTTCAGAAAACACCTCTCATGGAAAAGACAAAAAAAGGAACGTCCCAGCCTGGGCGGTCCCCTTAATTTTAAAGGGGCCGGCTAGACAAAAACGCTTCTCAGTTTGCCTATAAATACTGGACCGTTCCCCACTGATTTTCTCACCTTTTGCACTCATTCTTTTCTGTCTAAAATCAGTCCACACAGCTCCAAAATCTTCGATATTTATCTTAAGCTTTTGTTCTAAGTGATCCAAGCTCTAATTCCTCAAGTCAATGGGAAGGAATACTTTTCTTATCATCAAATCAAGAAGTATTGTAGTTTTGTTTTTGTTATTGTGAAGGTGTAGTATATCTTCTAAATCATTTGTGTATACTGTGAAGATGTGTATTGTATTTGTGTGTAATAGGTAGATTGTGGTGATCATTGTAAGTATAGTTAGATCGTGGTGATCTTTGTAAGTAGTGTTAGATTGGTGTGATCGTAGTAGTGTCTAGGTGTAGTGAAGTTGTGAAGCGTAGTAAAGTTGTGAAGTGAAGTGAAGTTTTTGGTTTTTTTTATGGGGGGAAAAAGTGAAGTGAAGTAGTGAAAGTGTTAAGAGAAGATGTGGGGGGGGGAAGTAAAGTGAAGTAGGTGAAATTGTCGTGATGTAGCTGCGGTTTGTATTTTAGTCTATATACGAAAGTTGTGATAGTGATAGATAGGTTCTAGCTAAGGATTTGAACTCGACATTTGCTTCAGTGTTAGAAATCGGTATAAGCTTAGTTGTGTACGGTTTTCTTCGCCTAAAGGGAGTTTGTTGACATAGTGAAGAGAACTCTCGAGTTTGGTGCTCAGAGAGTGGAGTGGGGAGAAAAGGTGCTTCGTTACCAAACCACTATAAATTCTTATGTTGTGGTTTGATCTTTCTAACTCTTATCTCTTGTCTTTTATATCATTTATTTACTTATTTGTATTGTTCATATTGTGCACATATTGAGATCACATAAAATCGAATCTAAGTTTTTATAAACAAACTATACATCAAATTAAAAAGCGGTAAACTATTCAACCCCCTTATAGTTTTCCACACTTTATGACTGTTACATTCTTTGAACTTTGATGCTTATGAAGTGACTTTGAAGCTTGAGTATGAGTATGTGGCCATGATACTGACGTTGCTGGATCTGAGGTGGTTACACCTTAAGTTACCTGCATGTGTAAGGGTTAACAAATAAACACATATATAGAAGAATGTCTCGTGCTTTCCTGGACGTTTATGGTTAACTTTAACCTCCGATTTCTAAGGACTGTTGACTAGTACAATTATTGTACTGCGTTTTTTTTTTTTTTTCATCAGGATCTGATTCGTGAATGAATCTCCTTAACAGGTTTTCTAGCTTGAAGTGTAGTTTATCTAAAGTTGATACATCTCGAGACGCTAACGAAGCTTTTTGATATTCAACAGCAGTTCCTAAATCCGGATTCTCTTTCGAGATATATAACATAATATATGTGAGTTATTGAAGTAAACTGAGAAGCTAAACATCACATGAATACCTTAATTATCTCATAACCCTAGACCACATTGGTTTTTCCGTTTGCATAAGTTTGATTCTTGAAGATCTCGCAACGTCACTACGCAAGTTTGGTTGATGTTGACACTGGAAGGATTTCCATTCGTCATTGTGAAGTACTAAAGAGTATCACAATAAATTATCTGGGCAACTGGATTACAACGATAATGCGTAGGACTCTTTGTTACAACTTGTGAACTTATTTGTGTTCAACAAGTGTATTTTGACGTCTGTGTCTCTATTGAGATTAATATTTGATCTCTTTTGGCTCTGACTCTAATTGTGCACTTTGGTTTAATGTTCGGAGGCTGGAGCAGACTGCCACCTTTTCGATATCAACAATCTCACAGTGAGATGTCAATAGATAATGTGTGTATCTTCGTGACAAATGAGACAAGTATATTTTGAGACAAACTTGAATAGCTGGGAAAGGTTGTGCATTGCATCACTGGGTCCATGATGTCTATCTTCAATGCCATACATCATCTTTGTGATTATGATATATTATGTATTGACCCAGTTTCTGCCTAATTTTTTGTGGAGAGATTCTTTCTTTTCACCCTTTATAAATTATTTCTTTTTCATTCTTCAACCCCTTCATATTTACCAAGACGTCATTACTATCACCATGTTGTGATTGCTCTGGTGATAACTCATGTCTTAGTCAACATTATCCCCTTTTATCCTTCTTCTCTAAATCATACCTAAGGACTTCTAATCTAACTATGGAATGTCCCTAGGTAGATCCCTCTAGTTCTGGATGGATCTAATACTAATACTTAACCTTAACTGCTGTATAACTTTCATCGTTGTCATTGAATGGTTGTATGGTTGTGTTATAGCGATCGTTTGCAATAAAACCTTTATGAAAAAACAATCAAAACGTTTGGACACTTTTAAGTTTCATTTTGAAATACTCCCCCATATACATGTGCATTGGTATTCGAAATTGTTTCGCACATGGAGGTAAGAGTTTAAGTGCACCCGTGAGTCTTAAAGAGCACATTATTTTTCCTTGATCACATTTTCTCCCCCTTTGAAAATAATAAATCTCTTAGTATTTGCAATACCAATTGATTAAAATTTGAGACATGAAAAGATTCATTGGGAGAAAAATGTTTAAGCATGAATATATTATGACATTTTTATTCTGCCCCCATCCTCTATTTCACACACTTATTTGATACCAGCTTATTAGAATGTAGATTATGACAATTGGAAATTTACAAGTGAAATCGAGATTGAAGGTCACTTTTATATTTTATAAGCAACTGTGAGGAAAGCTTGTTTGTCCAAAGTCGTGTTTATATCTATAACGGGTTGGTCAATAGGCCTAATAACGACGGTTTTCAATTTCTCTAGACCGGATGTAGCTTCGATCGCTGGCACGCTTGTCGGTATATAAACACTCGTTAACAACTATTTTTAACATTTAATATTTTTCACTTGTTTAAACATTTTGAAATGTGGAGCACACAATTTTGAAAGATACCACTTGTTAGCACTTGATGAAATACTTTTTACCATACTTGCTATATGACATTGATAAATCTTGAAAATTGTGCTCACAATTGATGGGTTTTAGACCAGCAACTAAATTGACATGTGAAAATGTTAATCAAACATTAAACAACTTTGGTTTATTTTTTTAAAGTCCCCCCTCATAAATTGATAAATTATAAAAAATATTCGGAACTTTTGAAAGTTTTCGTAAGAAAGGCTAGTGTTTAACACACATTTTAAAGATACCGTCACCACCCCCAAAATTATTGAAGGGAAGGTAACCGAGGTATGACTTTCATTAGACAAGAATAAAAATATAAAGAACGACCTCTATATGAGTCGTTTAGAAGGATCATTCATTTGATACATTAGGTTAAATAAGTTTTCACAAAATACATTCCATAGTTTCACCACAAAATAGAAAATAGTTTGGAAAGATAATCAAATGAATAAAGTTTATGTAGAAAGTCTTTGTTGGTGCAACATTGACTAGGATCTCCTTTATGTTTTAATGATGACAAATAAACATTCGTAAAACGTAAAATAAAAAATGATAGCAAAAATCCAGAAAACCCAAATTTAGGAAAATGGCGCGCTGGGCACGCTTCATTGCGTGGCCAAGGCGCATGTTAGATGATATCATTTCATCACAATAAACACAAAATAAGTAGAGATTTTAGAGAGATAACAAAACTAGAGAGGAGAGAGACAAAGAGAAAAATGGTTCTTATTAAGAAAAGAAAACGAGAAGCTACACCCTTTTCACCACTTGGTAGAAGGCTTTATATTGTAACTAGAGTGGAACACGCCTTGTGGGGCTTTCTTATGTGTTATAATGGGTCCGGAACAAGCTTAAGAATGGGCTTTAAGCCCGGACCAACTAGGCCCTATTAATTAAGAGAGATTTCGTAAACTAGTTTTCTACACAAGGTACAGGATCATATGATCATCACTTTTACAATATAAACACGGCTAACAATCTCCCTAATGGTGGTGGTCATTTAATTGTGGATCATTCTCTATGACGTCTTGGATCTTGGAGCCTTGTATTCTTCGGGAATTCTTATTGAGTGGATCCTTTTGCATGCTTGTGATCTTGGATCTCCCTGATCTTTAACTTGATATCTTTGACAAATATGATAATCGTGTCTTTGGCCTTATTTGTCTTGATTACTAAGATCTCTGGAATCATTATCCTTGTATTTATGCGCCTTGCGATCTTGTGTCTTCCAACATCATTCTCAAGGTCTTGAAAGCTTGTACAAGCTCACTTTACATTTCCTTTAACATGATTACTTGTTCCCACCCATGGTGGAGTAAGTAGTGTTCAACTGGTTAAGATATATCTTTGTTATTGTCCGGCAATCTTGTCAAAAATGTTCTTTTGAGGACGTGCTTGTACATCAGAGATTGCGAAAGACTTTGATACATGTTCTTGAGCTTTCATCATGTATTTATCTTTGTCGATTGAGCATGAGGTTTTGAATCTTGACTCCGCTGGAATGAGGTTGTAACGCCGTCACTTATACCTGAAAATTGATGTTAGTGATAAACAACAGATATAGACGAATATGGCTTTGTCATTCGTCTTGAGTTCGGTTATATTAACCTCCGGTTCCGTGAGGACCATTTTACAGTATAAATACTGTACCTGTGATCAGGTAGGTTCAATTTAGAAAAACCCCCTTGACAGGGTTTCCAGCTCAAAGTATTAGATCCTCTAAAAGCGATTGCATTAGATTCACCGTACTTGCTTGTTCTCATTACCGGAACATCTCAAAGCAGACAGCACGGTAAGAGTGAATCAGATAGTTACTATCTTTCTGATTGAGTCGTCAATTCATATACGGGACCAAAATTGATATCCAAATCGCACCATCGTTTCTTTCCAGTTGACACAAGTTTGATTCATATAGAATCTCGCAAGTCACCTACCAAGAGCTTGATTGATGTTGGCTCAAGAAGGATTTCCATCTTCACTGTGAATACTAAAGAGTATCACTCTGATGTTCTGGCAATTATCACAAGGATAATGCGTAGGACTTAATGATACCAAATGTTGTATAATGATGTACAACATTTTGTATATTGGAATTTGTGTCCTAGTGAGATTTTTGATGGATCTCGTTGGCTCTAGACTCTATAAGTGCACATTTGTTATTTGGTAATCGGAGGCTGGAGCGGACTGCCACCTTTTCAATATCAACGATCTTGGAATAAGAAAGCCGATAGAAATGTGTTGATCTCCGTGAGAAATGAAACAGAAATCTTTTGAGAGATTCTGAGTGGCTAAGGAGGGTTGTGCATTGCATCACTGGGTCCATGATGACTTGACTTCAATATCAGAATCATCTTTGTGATTACCGATAGATTATGCATTGACCCGGTTTCTGCCTAAGGTTGTATGGAGGGCTTCTTTCTTTTCACCCTTTATCCTTACAATTCTTTTTCATTCTTCAACCCCTCCAGTGCTTACCGAGACTTCATGACTAGTACCTTGTTGGGTTTATTCCAGCACTAGCTCCATCTCAGTCGGCACTATTCCCTTATTCTCACTTTACTCCTTTTTTCAATCATACCTAGGACTTCTACTCTATCTAATGGAGTGTTCCTGGGTAGATCCCTCCGGTTCTGGCTGGATCATGGAACGAATATACCTAACCTTAACCGCCTTATAACTCCCTGAGAAATAACAGTTGGTCGGTCTTTGAGATATTGCCATGAAGATCCATAAAACCATTTGATGAAAAATCAATCAACGTGTCTGAGAAATCATTTGAGACACATTGAGTGTTTCCAGAGTTACCAAAAAGCTCCCCCTACACATATGCACCATATTATGAAAGAGTTTAGCACATGCGAGGTTTTGGAACGCACTTATAGATTGAAGATCGTATCCATTATTAATCCGTATTGATCACATTTTAATCACTATTCTCCCCCTCAAAAATTGCATATGTGTTTACAATTTTTGACAATTAGTGAATTAAAAACAAGTTAATGTCCGGAATTCACATGAGCCTAACAAAGTCTGGGGAGAACAGGAGTGCATGCAGAATGAATCATATTATTATACTCCCCCTCAATTATAGAATAGATTGAAAACTTGGAGTGGGAGTTTGTTGAGCACACAATTTTGAAAGAATTTGAAATTTTCTTTTTGAGAATATCTTGAAAAATTGTGCTCAACAGGAAAATATGTGAGATATATCTTATTTACCATCATTTTCCTTAGAACTTCTCTTGAGCATTCAAAACTTTGAATGTTTATATGACTTTGCTCAAGACCGAGAAGATATGAGCTTCCCGTTGTTTAGGATAAATGTACATAAATGAACATTTTCCTTTCTTTGGAGACCGAGTCCTAAGCTGACATTTACTTAGAAGTCGTAGAGAAAAAAATGAAAGGACATGTTTTGAAAGCATTTGAAACTCTCGCTCGAACTTCATTTATTCACCTGTGTTAATATTAATCAACATTTCTAGGTGCGCAAATGTTATCGATTGTCGAGAGACATGTCGGAGAAGATTCTTTTTGTATTTTTGAAATTTTTTGATTTTGTATTTTGCTTTTATAGGTTTTATATTTTTATATTTTGCTTTTCTGATAGATATTTACAATTGTAAATGTTTTAGACACACAAAAGAAGATATGAGAAGATGTGTCTAAAAGCATTAAAACTTGGTTTCCAAATATAAAGAATGATGCAAATTTTGAAAGTGACATGAGGAGGGAGTGTTGAACACAAAATTTTAAAAGATTTTGAAAAATCCTTTTAAAAAATTCTTGAAAAATTACGTTCAATAGTTTTGAAAACAAGATTTCTCTCCTTTTGAAGGTAAAGCGCATTGAAGCGTACATCCCCCTTTTATTTAAAGCTTGGGTTATGCACTGAAGTGTACATAAGCCATAGCTGAAAGCTTATGAAATGTTACATTCATTGTCTCCATGATTTTCTTTGTCCTTCGGTTGTAAACTCTAAGCACAGGAATTAGCAGAGTAACCAATAAAGAAGCGAATATCACCTTTTGCACCAAGCTTCCCAATATCTTCAGGATCATTTTTGGGATAACAGAGAGCCCCGAATACATGAAGGAAGGAGATATCCGATTTTCTACCATTAATGAGCTCGTATGGTGTTTTGTTAAATTGTTGGTGAATGATGGAGCAGTTTTGAGTGTAGCACGCAGTAGCAATTGCTTCTGCCCATAAGAATAACGGTGCATGAGAAAAAATCAACATCGTCCTAGCAGCCTTAACTAATGTACGATTTCTTCATTCTAGGACTCCATTTTGCCGAGGAGTTCTCACAGAAGAAGAATGATGTGATATGCCAACACTGTCAAAGTATTCTTTAAGCACTTGATTTTTGAATTCTGCACCATTGTCGGTCCTTACAATAATGACAGGAGTTTGCAGAAGGACAGTAATTCTCTTTAGGAAAGTCTTAATTACTTATGGTGTTTCATCCTTTGATCTGAGAAATTAGACCCACGTGTAACGAGAGTAGTCATCTACTATTACTAGAATATACCGCTTTCTATTTATGCTTGCGATTCTCATTGGACCACACATATCCATATGAAGAAGGTGTAACCTCTGCTTAGAATTTGGAACTAGTTTGGGTGGTTGAGATTCCCTTTTTCTTTTACCTTGCTCACATGAGGGACAAAGATGTTCTTTATGGTATTTGAACTTTGGAAGACCGGTGACAAGATCATTTTAGGCAAGGTCATTTATGGTATCAAAGTTGAAGTGGGATAAACATTGATGCCATAACCATGACTTGGTAGAAGTGACACAAGCCATAAGGCAAATTGGAGATGCAAAGGCCATATCATGGAGATTGATGGTGTAAAGGTTTATTGTGCGATTTCATTTTAACAAACCAACCCCTTACAAAAATCAACCCTGGTGATCAAAATATTTCCCCATTAAAGATCACCGAAACCCAGAATTACAGCAACATGATCAAAGTGAATGATTCCAATAAACTTAAAACCCCAGGGACCAAAAGTGCCAATTGCCCAAACCTTCTTTGTTTCCTTTCAGTTATAAACCACAAGGGCCATTTGTGTTGTTTTGAAACTTAAGTTATAACTAAAAACGGGCCAAAAACAAAATGGAAAAAGAGAGAAAGAAGAGGGGCTTGGGTTGCCTCTTCCCCATACTTATCTTTTAAACCTTCGAACCAACTGTGTACTCCCCCACTTGGCGCCAAAACCATTTCCAGCCCATACCCACTGTTTTTCTCTCAAACCACCTCCCTATTACACTCATAACCTACCCATTACCCTTTCCCACCTCCCACTTGCAGATTTGACTTGCCATGTTGGCAATTTACACAACCCGAGCCCCTTTTAATGGTGAGATGAGGTCAAGACAAAATGGAGGGCTAGGATTATCTTGGGGAGTGTTGTACTCTTACAACCAGCTTGTCCCAAGACAAAGAGAAGCAAATGGACTTGTATAAGAAGAGCCAAGAACAAGCCGAACAAAAACACACCACTTTTTAATGTTTTTTTAGTGTAATTCAAATTCAGTATTTCTTTCAAGTGTTTTAATGTAATTCAACCAAGTTACATGTTATTTCATCAGTTGTTAATTTTCTGTTTTTATCATTTACTTTGTAATTTTTCAGTTTTTAAGCAAATTAAGCTCTCATTTTAAGCACTTAAGCTTTAAGCTCTTGTAATCATTCCTTTTCACTTGTACTTTTTCAATTCAGTAATAAAAGTCGATTTATACCTTTAATGCTCTTTCATTTTTCAGTTTGAAGTTGAATTAATCAAATAAGCTTTAAATAAGCTCAATAGAGCTTATTACTTCTAATAAGCTAAAATTTAGCTAAATTTCTGTCCTAAGCAATTCATTTACAATTCTTACTCATTTACACTCAAATCATGGAATTTGAGAAGAGTTGAGCTCAATTTGGGAGGATCAAGGAGTATTAAGCTGTTTTGAGCTTATTGAGCTATAAGCTCATTGTCTAGTGGCTATGGTAGCCGTATAAGAACACTAAGCTGCTACTCTTGGATAGCTTAGTGTGAAGACTCAGCATTTCAGGCTCCAATTTCTTTTAATTCAGTTTGTGTAAATTTCAATAGTTTAGTGTTATCCTAGCTGAGAAAGTCTATTTTTCTTATTAATAAGCCATCATTTTTAGCTTAGAATCTTATTAAGCATGTCAAATATAGTAGGTGTAGCTATTTTGTTTTAAATATTTTAGCTCTTAATTAGATTTTAAATACATTTTTAAATTCTGTCAGTTTCTTAAGTAGTGTTTGGTATTAGCTTTAATTGACTCTTAAAGTCAAATCTATCCTGCCAAACTCTTTTGTTTAGTTGAGTTAGGGTGTTTTAGCAAGTGTTAAACAGCTTTTATAAATTAGGCTTTAGAATTAAAGAGTTTGAGAGTTAGAAAAACCTTGCCAGCACCAGGGCATTATTTCAGTAATTAGAATTTTAGGTTTAAGAGTTTTCACAAGCAACTTAAGGTTCAAAGGTGTGTTGTGCTCATTTAGGTTCATTAGGAGATGAATTAGCTTCCAAAGTTGAGCCTGAATTTGAGTGCACTTCTGTTCTTTGCAGCTTATTTCAGCAGAACTAAGTGCTTCAGCAAGAAGTATCACTTTTTCATTTAAATTTTCTTTTAATCTTTGTTAAGTCTTAGCTTATTTTTCTATAGGAATTTATAGAGTACATCTTAAGCCACAAATAGCATCTTCTGTTTTCAATTTTCATCAAATAATAAGCAAGATATAAGCCAAAATGTAAAAATTCTCTTTGAGCACAACTTTCTGTGAACAGAATCAACTTGCTTATTTTGTAGCTTATTCTTTAATCAAAAGTGCAAATTGTCTTTATTAAAGTTGTTAGAATTAAGCTGATAAGCAACTTTGTAGTTTTAAGTTTTTGCTCATTCTCAAAATTTAATAAGCCAAAAATAAGC
>BQNB010059891.1:0-12740 GCA_026074375.1 Tanacetum coccineum | reverse complement strand
CTGATCTTGTGTAGTAAGACCTCTTGATAGGTGAATATGAGGCTTTAGGTCTTACATTGTCCATTCTTGGGTAAATTGGACTAATAGCACTACCAGTTTGTGCTATTTTTGGGGCAAATGGCCTAACAATACTAACAGGCCTAGCAATACTAATATGCCTAGCAGTACTAATAGGCCTAGCAGTACTAACAGTATGTACTGCTCTTTTCCCATTTAGCCTAATTGGATTAACCAGGCCTGTCCTGGTTAGTACTCTTGATGGGACAAAAGTCCTTCTTGCTTGAGGGTATTTCAATTTATTGGAAAAAAAATTGTGATTTACCCTTTTAGCATTATCCCATACTGGTTTGACCACCCTTTGACCAATATTGACCACAGTTTTCAGCGTAGGTTCTAGACTTTTTTTGGCATAAAAATCACAATCTTTGATCAAATGGTCAGTACTCTTACAGACAAAGCAAGCTTTTATTTTCTTAAATCCAATTCTTTCTTTCTGAGAAATTTGACTAATTTTATCAACTCGATTTCTAACTGTTCGAGTCTCAGTAGTCTTAACAAGACTAACTGTGTTTACTTAAGATACATCATCCTCATCATCTGAGTTCCAATCCTCAATGATGACTTTGTCTCTGTTAATTTTTGGTTTAGGCATAACTGATTCATGGACTGACTTAGGTTTTTCTATGTTTACTTCATTTGTTTTACCTACAGTCTCACTAGTTTTAGATTTACTAGTATCAGGATTGGCTCAGTTGTTTTTGACTCAATGATTTTGTTCCTAATGGCATATTCATCTAAACCTACAAGTGATATGTCATCTCTCGGGGTTAGGAAGTTCCCTGTTATAGAAGGGGGAACAGCATGATACCCATCTGCTTTGGAGAACCTATCATTTGCTGGTGTGATCTCTTCATCACTTGATCTGACCTCAAAAACACTCATACTAATCTCACTATCAGTTTCAGATTTGTTACTCATTTCATCCAATTGTGTGCCATATCCTAAACCATTTTTATCTTTAGCACTCATTTGACTGTTGAGTAATTTATTAAGACCCTTGGATGATTCTTCCCATTTTTCTATCTTAACTTTCAACTCATCTCTTTCCTTAACAACTTTTTCTAGTTCTATTTTAAGGTTGTCTATTTTTACTTCTCTGCACTTAGGCTCATAGTTTTGATTTTTCACCCCAAGCCAGTTCATTCTTTTCATGTCCAAGAATTCTAGATTCTAGAGATTCTAAGGCTAACTCATAACCCTGAATTTCTAGTCTGGCTCTGCTATGTTTTTCTCTTTCACTATCAAAGTTCTTTTGAAGAGTTTTAAAAGATTTAAGACATTGTTTAGAACAGTTTTGTACCTCATTATCAGAAGAACTTGACAAGCTTGAGGAGGAGATGGCCATTAAAGCATAATTATCTGGTTCATCAAAATCATTGTTCCAGTCATAGCCTCCTAGACCATCTTGAGCCACTAGTACTTGTGATGATGGTTAATTTGTTGTTGCATTCCTTCTGCCATTATCACCATAAGATCTTTTCCCTTGGTTCCTTCCTGATTTGCATTCCTTAGCAAAATTCCCTTTCCTGTGACAATTGTTACATTCAACATTTGACTTATCAAAGGTAACAGGTTGTTTTCCTTTGAAATTTAAGTTCCTTCCTGTCTTCTGAATGAATTTCTGCACCCTAACAGTCAACATAGCTACTTGCCATCTAATATCCAATTCTTCCAAGTCATCTTGATCAATCTTTTGTAAATCCTCATTATCAAGTGGAGGACTCGTTGTCTGTTATACAAAGAAAGAGCATACCACTTCATCAGCACCTGGAGTAGATGAAACCTGACTTGTAGAACTAGTTCCTCCAGCAGTATTAACTACAAAATTTCCACTGGCAATACTAACTTCATTAGTGCTGCTTGTATTCTCAGAAGAAAGAAAAGCCAAGTTCTGAGAATTAGATGTGGAACTTGAAGACCTTTTCATCTCATCTTCATAGACCCTAAGGTTGTTGTAGAGATCATCAATATCAGTCTGGTCTATGTCTGGCTTATTTCTCATGATTAAAGCAATTTGACTCCATGAAGGAGGAAGACTTCTTAGGAACTTTTGGTTGATATCTTCCTTTGATACTGGAGCAGCATGAACCTCCAATTGACTTATGAGTTTTTGGAACCTATCATAAGCCTTATCCAGACTTTCATTTGGTGCAGTGGTAAAGTTTTCAAACTGATGTTTTAAAACATTCCTCTGCATCTTTTTGGATTCATCATTTCCTCCAAATCTTGATTTGATTGCAGCCCAGAGAGATTTAGCATCTGGAACATTATGAAACTTAAGGAGATATTCATCAGGTATTGCTAAAAGCAAGATGCTCTTAACTCTTTCCTGATTCCTTTTGGCAGTTAGTTGTTTGGCAGTCTTAGGAGCAGGAGGACCAGATTGTTCTCCTGCTGGTGCAGCCTCTTCTTGGAGATCTCCATCAACAATTATATCCCATAGGTTATGATCTGTGTGGCAGATATATTGTCGCATTCTCATGCTCCAAATATCATATTCTCCCTTCTTGATGATAGGGATTTTCATTGCTGTTATAGTTGGTGGAGGAGAGTCTTGATCTGTCATCTTCCTGGTTTGATTGTAAATCTGCTTCAAATAATGAAGTTCTTCTTATTCAGAGTTTCCACACAAGCTCTGATACCACTTGTTGGATCCCTTACTGAATAGATCTTGAACCTTTAGCTTGCAAAGGGTTTGTTACTTTAGATAAATCCAAAGCAACAATAATGAAACACTGATTAAACACTATTGATTATGCGGAAACTAATCAACAATGCTAAGAAGAACAGTATTAAGAAAACACAAGAGATCTTCTATCAAACACACACTTTATATTATAACTTGAATCGTACTAGGTTACAAGCTATAATTGCTAATTGATCTCTATTGATCTATATCTATTGACTATGCCTAGGGTTCCTTTTATACACCAAGGAAAACCCTAATGGGCTTACAAACCGCGTGAGGAGATAATGCATATCTATTCCTAATTTAACTCATGCATATCTCCTAACAGCACTAACTATTATATGCTAGCAGCACTAACTTACTACTAACAGCACTAACTATACTAACAGTACTAACAATGTACTGGCAGTACTAACTATACACTAACAATACTAAAGACTTAGACTATTTTCTTCAATCTTTCTCAGCAGCACTAAGTCTTTACTAGCAGCACCAATGTTGAACCAGCAGCAGTAAGTTGTAAAGTCTTCTAAAACCCAACACCAGGTTATCGATATGGCGTATCCAATCTCATGGATACGGTGTATTGATCAACCTGGATGTTATCCCTTTTATTTTTCATGCGCTTTAAAACTTTATTGTCAAATTTGTTAATATGGCGTATTCAGTTTTCTGAATACGGCGTATTTGACCTCTGACCCGTATTAGGTTTATTTATCATACAAGTCTCGATAGAACGTATCTAGTAACATGGATACAACATATCAACTTCCTATACAGTAATCATTTTTAGTTTATTTTTCTAACCGACGTTTCTTTGTAGGTAAAATTACATAGTTTTCTTATGACTTAGACATGAATGTACTGAACAAGAATCAATGGAAGTGGTGGTATACATATATTCTGGAATATTATGTGTGCTGTTCGTGCTAGGATTCAGACCCGCTTTTGCAACACACATAGTTGCTCGCAAACTTATCATGGAGGATCATATCGAGCAAATCCCAGGGGAGTTTTTCTATTCTAATTCTTTTTATTTTCCTGTATTTCATGTTATATTTATACAACGTGGGTGTTGTATATCTCAAGTAGGGAGACTCCCTTTTTACGTTTTTTCATCACATCAATCTCCCTCACACTTCACTTCAGCATACACCACAAAAAATACAAATAAGAAGCGGCCAACTTCATCTTTGTCGGAATGGCACATACAAACGCCGACGTGTGGCATAACCATCAATCATAAAAACAATCCAACATACCAATCAACTATCAACCAACCATTTAGACTTTGACAAAGGGTTAGGCTAAGGTTTAAAGTATAAAATATTTTTTTCTTTTTAGTGGATGTAACAAAAACAAAAAGATTGGCTCGAAAGGTGTTCTAAGGGTATCTAGCACTAAAATGAGTGCTAACAAAAGGGTTAATATGGGTGGTTAGCTAATCAGTGTAACTAGCTAAAATAAGGATGAAACGAAAAAGGATATTTGGGTTAAATCCTATGGTTGCATCTTGTCAACAATATACATTTGTGTTTTAATCGCCTGTGGTGTGTTAATCGCCTTCCAGCTTAGTTTAAGTAAATCAAAATTCGTGCCAGTCTCTCAAGCTGAAAACCCCCCCTTTTGCGTTAGTTTAGGTTTAACTTAGATTGAACATAAAATAAATTTGGACTAACTTAGATAAATAAAACACTGATAGATTTAAGTGTTAACAATCGCTCTTAGTGATCGACACCCTACTTACCAACGAACCTACAACTGATCGGATACATTGCCCGTTAGTGTTTGTTAATAGGTAAAGTCGACAAAATATAACTAATAAAACTTGAATAATAAATTACATACGCACAACGACCACACTCAATCCATGACCATGGCTTTTGAGATGGTTTGATTGTGTTATATTTACCTTTATCTCATTTGTTTGAAAAAACATTAGACATAAACATCAGATGAACAATCTCCATATAATTAACATAAACTTGTTCTCTACCAAAAGACAAACAATTTATATCTGTTGTTGAAAATTTAGTACAATTGGGGGATAGTTACATACATGGAAATGGATTTAGAGGCACGGAGTGTACACCCATCAAGTCCCTGAACTCCTGACTCATTTAGTGGTATATTGTTATACTTATCCGAGAGTTGTACTCTTTAGCGAGTAAACTTATCAATGAGTGGTATTTATCAGAAATTGAACTCATCTGCAGGTGTGCTCTTCAGTAAGCGTGCTGATAGGTATTCATACTGATGAACACCTAACTTTGCGAGAATTAGTTTGTAACTGCTTTGACTAATTAATGAGTAGTTTTAAACTTGTATTAAGACTCATAATGAATTGGTCTTGTACTAATAATCACTATAATGGAGGAACATTATAAGGAGATTAATGGGCCGATTAATTCTTATAATTCCATTAACTAGCATTGAGTATTCTCTTCTATAAATAGAGATCGTCATATGCATGGAAATACAAAAAAAAACATAAACACTTAGAAGCAAAAAGGGTTCTTAAATTTGCGTCTAAATCAAGAACATAACACTTGGTCTTATCCCAAAGAGATATTCACGTAACCCACGCGTTAGGATCAAATATTTTCTATTTGGAAAGTGATTTACATAATCTAAAGTGATTTTATTGTTACCATTGATTATCTACTACCCACTAGGAACACACCACACCAACGATAAAATGAAACTATCTTGTTGTAATTAGTGACGGCTACCATGAAGCATATGGTAGCTAACTTCCCCAAATTAGACAAGTTTGAAGGAATGGATTGCAGGAGATGGCAAAGGAAGATGTATTTCTTCTTGACAATCATGAGTGTGATGTATGTTCTGAGCACACTAGTTCCAGATGGTGGTGATGATGCTATTGTTGAAAGCATCAGGAAGAGGATAAAATGGGATAATGATGACTATATTTACTGAAGTTTAATCATCAATGGCATGTTTGATACTCTCTTTGATATTTATCAAAATATTGAATCTGCTAAAGAACTATGGGATTCTATGGAATCTAAGTATATGGTTGAGGATGCTGATAACATCAAATAGTTTATACTATATAGTATCAAATACCTAAGTTTATTGCCTTTATTTAAATTGCTTTATATGAATCTGGTACTTAATTCGTTCATATTTGCAGATTCGGGTTAATCAAGCATTGAAACCGAAATATACAGAATTGGCCAAACCTGGACAAAATACATGAAGTCTACATCCAGGGATAGTTACGGCGTAATAGAAGGCTTACAATTATGCCTAATCAACACGAGGACATGAATCTTAGAAGTTTGGATGCAAAAATTTACGCGTAACCTGCCCAATTTGGTTACGCCGTAACATGTACCTTGGGCACGAAGCCTAATTTATCGAAGGGAGTTACGCGTAAGTAGCCGTTGGACTTACACCATAACCAATCACTAATTGGAGAAAAGATTATAATCTTAGAGAAGAGTTACACTTAATCGATTGATGTGAGTTACTTAGGTCGAATAAGTATTGAATCACACTTGGTGACGATTTAGAATAGTAGAGAGATAAGAGAGGAAGAAAGACTTTTTCACAACTTTTATTTTTTTTATAAAAAAGAGAAATGGGAGGGACAAGAGAGAATACAATTGTGAAGCTTACCTCCCTTCACAAATGAAGGGGGTATTTATAGAGTTGAAACTCTGTTTTACTTATACCTATACATCTTCCTAATATGATAGTGAGAATATTTTCTAATTAATCTTACTAAACCTTATTACATTTCTATTTAAACATAAAACATAAACAAAAATAAGTACAAGTTAAATAAACCACTAAGTATCAATAATTGACAATTTTTAATCCTAACAATCTCCCCCTAAGGGTCAATTATTTTGCGTTCACTTTTGATCGCTGTCAATTTATACATAGTATATATAACATATAGATATATAATATATATATATATATATATATATATATAAATAAAAATATATATATATATATATATATAATATATAAACACACATATATATATATAATATAGGTAAACTGGCAAATCACTTTTAACAAGCGATAAACCAACTCATAAATATAATTCCGGAAGTATCGACTTTGAAAGTAACCCCTTCTAGTCGTTTCCCGGGTCGTTAATGTTCCTGCGAGGTGTGAATTGAACTTCGTGTTGCCGTTTGTAATTGGGATTTTGAATAGATTAAGATTTTGATTTTGAATTCTAATTTCTACAAATATAAAGCAAATAACGAATAAAAACAAGCAATAATTGAAGCGAATACGAATTAAACAAAAAAAACGTTAACGGGATTCTAGAAACGCAACCTAAAAACCTAAAACTTCAAATTTTAACCCTAGAAATGCAAATTTAATTTTTAAAAGACCTAAATGATTAATAAAAATTTAAAAAAAGAATTATATTTTTTTGACTTTTATTTAATTTATTATGAATTAAAAACACTTTTAATCTAAAAATATTATTAAAAATACTAAACAATTTTATAAAAATTCTAAAAAATTACAGAAAATACGTTGAGTTGTGAAAAATGCAAGAAAAATAATACTTTTAAAAAACTGCTTATAAATAAGCAGTTAATAAGCCAAACAGCTTATAAAGCCAATTGGCTAAAAACACCTTAAAAACAATTTCACCCCAAAGACTTTCAGAAAAGTCCCAAGGGCGCAGATGGTAAAAGGGTGTTGGCGTTGAGGTGTTTGTATAAAAGGCTAAGGTCGCAGGTTCGAGTCCTGGACCTTGTTTTTATTTATTTTACAAAAATTTTACAAAAACTTAAAAAGAAAGAGAAAATAAGCAACTTTGAGAAAGGAACTTTTTGTGAAACTAAGAAATAAGCTAGAAATAAGCAATTTAAATTAGCAGATTCTAACTTAACATTTTTTTAAAGCTATATTGAAAATAGCCTATTAAGGCAACTTTAAGCTAAGATTTAAGCTAATAAATGAAAAAGCTAAACCTTAAAAGTTGAAAACAGATTAAGTTTGAACTATAAGCTACTTAGAAAAACAAGTTTTAAGAGATTTGAAACACTAATAAGCCATGAGAATGATTATTGAAAAAGCTGATTCAGACAGATTTCATGTTTTTGGATTTTTTAAGTTTTATAAAAGTCTAAGACAGCTTTTGCAGCCCTATTAAAAAGCTAGTAAATAAGCTCTAAAACCCAAAATAAGCTCAAACAGATTGAGCTTATACTACAAGCTACTTGTGTTATTAATTTTAGAACTTAATTCAAGCTTTAACTAACCTAAACCTAAGATTGAAAAGTGGATTATTAACTTTTAAAACTAATTGCTTATGAAACTTTAACAAATTAAGGCAAAACCTTAAATAACAAATGCAGTGTATTGTGACTTGTTTCTAAGACATTTTAGGACTAAAACAAACACCAAAACAACAACTTATAAGAATCAAGCATACAAGCTGAAATGGAAAACTATAATACATCAGATTCAAACCAAGAATAGTTTGAACCTAAAATTTGAGATTTAAACTCTAAAAACTTGTAAAAACTTAATTTAGGACTAGATTAAGGCTTGTTGACATTGACTTAAAGGACAAAAATGATATTTAACCTCATTTGACCCATTTTAAAACTTAACCCAAACACTCCTTTAAATTTTGAAACTGAACTCTTAAGCTAAAACAGACTTATATACGCTTCAAAATGTGAAAACAGGTTAAGAACTAAGCGTAAAATTAACAAATAAGAAACAACTTAAGAAAAATAAGCACTGAATATTGAAATAAGGTAATAAGCATATTAAAATGAAAAATGGACAGAACTTATAAAAATTTTAAAACAAGATTTAACTAAACTATAAACTAGACATTATAAGCTAACAATAAGCTGAATAAGCATATACAAAGAATAACAAGCAGAGAATGATCAGGAGTAAGCAGTTTAATAAGCTAAAAAGGTAATAAGCTTAAAATGAGTAAAAATGAGTGTACCTTAGTCCTATGCTTAAACAAGGAATGAAATGTTCTTAGAGCTATTCTACAAGCTAATTAGCACCAATAAGCCCATCCCTTATTGGCTTATCATCTAAAAGGCTTACAAATCATGGACAGTAAAAAAAACTTTACTTTTTATTGAATTAACTTTGAGAGTACAATGCTTGAAAAGACAAAATACTTAAGTGAAAAGCTTAAAACAGAGTATCCCATAAAGTAATGTGCTGAAAAAAGTATGATATATCCCCTCTTGCTTGAAACTATTCTTCTATTTATAAGGCTCTGTGGTGAGGTGCGGCTGTCAATCATCTTCAATTCTTCCCAATCATGCCATATTTACTTATGGCAAGCAAATATCATAGCCAATCAACATTAAAACAAGCATTGAATTCCTTGAGCACTTCCCATACTTGTTTGATGCATTTTCATTCAATTTGAGAGTGCCAACGTAGCATTAAGGTGTTAGAGATTATGTAGGAGTGAGTTGTGGATAAGTCGCATCTTTGGAGAAGGGTTTGGGCTTGGATTTGGTCTTCCCGCCCTTTCCGGGCTTATTTAATTATAATTCAAATTGGGAGGTGCAGGGTAACGGCCGTTTAGGAGTTAGGGACTAACAATGTAATTGTGTAGGGACTGACGATGTTAGTCCCTAGGGACTAATGATGTTACACACTTAACTAGGTTATGGTTAAGTGGGCTTGGTGGGCTTTTTATTGTTTAAGGATTTTGTATAAAAAGCGTAATGGGCTGACTTGGCCCATTTACTTGGGTTGGGTTAGCCCACTAAGATACATACGTCTTCGGCTTTGGTTTTCCACGCTCTTTCCAATCCCGTGCTCGGTTTTGTCTGGTTTTTGCCTTGTTTTTGTCTTTTTGTGAATATCCGTTACCTACACAGTACATAACACAAAACAAGCATATTCTTGGTATTTTGAGTCCGTTTTTGGTCATTTAAGCTCATTTTATTAAGAAAAAGGTATGTGTATTTAAGCACATACCAAATCCCCTCATACTAAAATATTGCTGTGTCATCACGCAATGAAATAAATCCATGTTTGGAAAACCAAAAATTTCAACCCCCTTAAATTAAATACATTGAAAAGTAGCAAAGTGTAAAATTTAAAGAGATTAAGAAATTACTAGTTTTTTAAACACTCCCCGTTTACCATTTTCTTTCTTGCACACATGTTTTTGTTATTTTTCATTATGTACAATCACATTTGACTTTCATTATTGATCATAACATTTAGGATCACTGAATAAGAAACACCTCAATCCTAAGGTGCCCTAGAAGGATAAATTCATCGTCCTTGATTTTTCACTTATTCCCAAACTAAGCTTAAAAACGAAATCATTGTTAATTACAAGTTGGGATGCTAACGCTACTCATATTTGCAATTTGTGTAAAACTTCTCCTCCCGACAGATATTATATATTAAGGTGTGTGTGCTCAGTTTGAATTTTGACCATCCAACCCACGTTTTTAGATAGTTATAACCTTTCCAAGTTTCACGTTCCACTTTTAGTTATATGAATTCAAAGGTGAGATTGTCCCATGTAGCAACATTTCTTCTCGGCACATCCCAACCTCGTCGGCTAAGTGACCGGGCTTTTGACACCCCTCAGAGAATAATTTGTCGAGACTCTCTGACTTTTGAACCCTTTACTAAAAACTTTCCGTAAAACTTAGTAAGTTTATAACTCAAAGCAAGCTAATTCTTCCAAAATTAAGACATTGTAGGTAAGTTAATTCCTTTAGAGTGACTTTCTTCTCGAAACCTCCCGACCTCATCGGTCAAGTTCCCAGGCTTTTGACACCCCATAGAGAATACTGATCAGAATTAACAAACGTCCGATTTCAAATTTTGTAGAGATTAACAAGTTTAAGTTCAAAAGAATGTTTAACTTTTAGAAAAAGTCATTTTCCTTTTTATTTATTAAGCAACATTATTATATTTTTCACATCATTTTTATTTTTTTTCTTTTTTTCTTTTTTTGACAATTATATTTACACCGTATACAGAGAAAATTTCTTTTTAGAAAATTAAAACATATTTTGATCAAAAACTCTTATTTATCAATTCATCGATAAAGCTTTTTACTCTAAAAATGTTGATCTTAACGGACTTTTAAGAGTGATAAAACTCTAACTTGTCTTTCAAAAAGAGCACGTATTATTAGTCATTTTAGGAGCTACTGGGAGAAAAAGCCATAAATTACACTTATGACCTTTTAAGATTTCCAACTAATACTTGCTTAGCGTTCCAACTTATATTTAACTCTATCATTTCTCGTTCTTCGCAAATTTAAAATCTTTAATAAAAAGATCAACGAATGCTTAGCCAAATAAAATTAAGCTTTAAATATTTAAAGTCATTTATGGAAACTTGCAAAATCTTAGCCTTTTAGGCTAGAATTCGCATTTTAAAGCTTCTTGTATAAAAGACTAGCAAAAGCTTATACATTTATAAAGGTTAAGGGAGTAAGCTAGAGCTCAACATGCTCGGTCAAGTCAAAAATTATTCTTATTCTCACCAGCAAAAAGTCAACATTTGTGATAAACACTTATTTTATTTTTGCAAATTTTTTTAAAATTTTGACATAAAATCAATTTTTTTTGGTAAAACGGGGTTACGTGAAAGATATAGACAAATGCAAGTGGGATCAAATCGATAGATTCCCCCCTCATACTAGAACGATACATTGTCCTTAATGTGTGAGGGTTGCCAACCCCCTCATACTAATTCTAAAGTATATTCCTAATATAAAAGAGAATCTCACGTAAATCTAAAGCCGTTTATTAATTATGCCAAAGTTAAATGTTAGTCAATATGATTAAGGATATAGGATTCCCAAAATAAGCATGCAAGGAATGAAGATAGAGTGAGCGTTAAACAAAACCACGAGCACGGGAGTCTTCATAATCTGGGGAATCCTGCCAATCATCACAAACAACAAAAACACGAGATTAGAAGAGGCGAGCCTCAGCACTTTATTTTTGTTAACCGAGTTACGAGCTTGACTCAACCCCGAATTTAATTATCCATGGGGAAGGTTTAGAGATCCGAGACAACCATGTCGACCTCGAATTTAATTGTCCATGGGGAAGGTTTGGAGATCCGGGACAACATGGGTGGTATGTCCCCTCCAAAGTAATGTTTGAGTCTATGACCGTTCACCTTGAAGTTAGGTCCGTTGGTTGAAGATAACTCAACGGTACCATAAGGGAAAACTTGGGTGATGGTGAACGGTCCAACATCGGGTCTAAGCTTGCTGAGAAAATCTTAATCGAAGAAATAAAGAAAGGACTTGATTACCAACGTTAAAGACGCGGTTCCTGATTTTGGAGTCGTGAATCTTCTTCGTTTTCTCTTTGTAGATTAAATAGTTCTTGTAAGCTTGATCACGAAGTTCATTAAGTTCATTCATTTGAACTTTCCGGTGATCACCCGCAGTCTTAAGGTCGAAATTGTAGTGCTTCAAGGCCCAATATGCCTTTTGTTCAAGCTCGATGGGAAGATGACAATCCTTTCCGTAAACAAGCTTGTAAGGAGTGCACCCGATGGGTGTCTTAAATGCGGTACGGAAGGCCCATAATGCATCTTCCAACTTATCGAACCAAGAAGGATGGTTTTCACCTACAATTATTTCTAATATACGTTTCAAACCACGATTTGAAACCTCCACTTGTCCACTCATTTATGGATGATATGCGGTAGAAAGTCAGTGGGTAACCCCATATTTAAGCATGACCTTTTCGAATTGGTCATTGCAAAAATGAGTACCGCGATCACTAATAATAGCACGAGGAGTTCCAAAACGAGCGAAGAGAGATTTTAAGAATTTACCAACAACAAGGGCATCATTAGTGGGGAGCGCTTTCGCTTTAACCCATTTTGACAAGTAGTCAACGGCCACAAAAATGTATGTGTTCCCTCATAAAGACAGGAACGGGCCCATAAAGTCGATGCCTCATATGTCATAGATCTCGCAAACTTGAATTGCGTTTTGAGGCAT
>BQNB010059890.1:0-31452 GCA_026074375.1 Tanacetum coccineum | reverse complement strand
CTTGGATTAGAAGTGTAATGTTGGGAATTAAAGTCTTCATACTTAATACTGCCAAGACAGAGTTTGTACTGCCAAGCATAATTTAGTACTCATTTTATAACTAATTGTATTAACTAAGTTAATACTGCCAGTACTAATCAGTTAGTACTTCTAGTATAAACTTAGTACTGCTAGAGTAAAGTTAGTACTGCCAGCACTAACTTAATACTGCTGAAAAACTGAAGTTAATGCTGATTAAGAAGTTTAAATGCTGATGTGAAGATTATGACTCAAGATTAATGTTGATTGAGAAGTTACAAAGGAAAGTATTAAATACTACTTAAAGACTGAAGTTAATGCTGATTGTGAAAATTACATGGAAAGTTAATGCCGATTGAGAAGATTACAACCGAAGTTAATGCTGATTGAGAAGTTTATATGCTGATTGAGAAGTTTATATGCTGATTGAGAAGATTTATGAGAAAGTATTTAATACATTTGACTACATGGAAAATATTAAATACTTAGTCAATCATAAGTTATACAAACTGATTTATGAATCCTTTCATAATATTCGGGTTTAGGACTCCTTGGTGTATAAAAGGAGACCCTATGGTATGTAGTTCACATCTCTCACATCCACAAATACACAGATCCAGAGAAAAAGTGTGTGTAAAGATATAGCTTCAAGGTTGTAAACCTTAGTACTAGCCAGAGTACTCGTATTATTCATCATAATAATATTGAAGCTTTTTGGTTACATTTGTGTTCTTTCATATTCACTGTTTTATTCATAATTCTTCTAGGTATTAAAGAGTAGATTCCGCATAATCTTTAATATTCAACACAAAGTTTCTATCAGTGTTATTTTGGATTTATCCAAGGTAACATATTCTTTATACAAGCTAAAGAATCGATCAAGGATTGGGATCAACACTTTGCCTAAACGTCAAAATCAATGGTCAAATGCTGAGAGTCGTCTTGCTAATCAAGATAAACGATTAAAAAGTATTATTATATCTTGTTTACCAAATGATGTTATGAAATATGTCATCAAGTGCAAAACTGCAAAAGAGATGTGGAATGATCTCATTTTAGCCCATGAGGGACCAACTGACACAGGAGATACCAAGATTGCAGCCTTGAGACTTAAGTTTAATGCTTTTAAATCACTTGAAGGTGAAAAAGTAAATGGAATTTCACAAGGTTAAAATGCTTGCTAAATGACCTTGAAAATAATGGTGTTACCATTCCTCAAGCAGAAGTCAATGCCACGTTTGTTAATAGCCTGCCAAGAAAATGGCTGAGCATGAATCAAACTCAGAGGGCAAATAAATCTATCAAAAATGATAGCTTGGCCACTCTGTATGGCAAGTACAATTATGAGGAGGGTCTGATTGATCAAATCTATGAGTTAGAGACACAAAGGTTTACCATTCAGGCCTCAAGCTCAAAAGCCTTGATTTCTAATCATCAATTTTAGGATAGTGACTCAGATGTTGAAGAAGATTAGAGGACCAACAACGAATTCATGGCTGATCTAAATGCTGAGTTTCATGAAAGAGCTCTACTTGCAAATCAGAAGAGGTTTTATAAGAGGTCTGGCAGGGTTTGGTCAGCTAGAAAACCCTTGGACAAAACAAAAAAAAACATGTTTTGCTTGTAGGAAACTTGGTCATTTTCAAAAGGACTGTCCCTTACACAAAACTTCCACACCATCGTATCCATCCTCAAACAATTCCTTCAACAAATCCAAACCATATACACCATCCTTCAACCAAACATCCTCTTAGAACTCTGGTAATCATCAAAAAGATTACAAGCGAAAGTACAAGGGACTCAAAGCTGAAATAATTGTCTTAACCAAGAAGATTGATGATATGACCAAGGGAAAGAGTGAAAAGGGAAAGAAGGATAAAGAAAAGAGTGAAAAGGGCCTGTTAGCAGAGTCATTTGACTGGGATGATGAATCTGTCTCCTCAGATGATGAAGGGAGCACCAAGATTAGGGCATTTATGGCAATTATAGAGGATGAGCCCTCAGTTGGAAAGGTTGATGCAAGATCAGGCCAATGGGTTAACATTACCATGAAAAAGGTGCACAGAATTTTGTCTATGACTGATGGTGATGAAAGGAAACATGTTTTAGACTATACTCATGTTGACCTTCACTATGTGGAGGATCAAAGGAAAAACTTGGTTAGTAAATTTAATCTACTTAAACATGAAGTCATTAGGATAAACCTAAAGAATGAATCTTTAAAGGATGAGATAATTGACCTAAAAAAGGTCATTGAGAAATGGACCTGCAGTAAAGTCACCTTAGACCAACTTCTCTCTGAGTAAGTACCTAGAAATATTGTCAAAGCCTTGGGTGGGAAAGGTAAAAGGAAAGAGAAAATCTCCTCCAAAGAGGTTGTTTTTACTAAAGCTGATGAATCCTCATCTATGCTTGCACATGAGATTACATCTAATTCAGAGTCTGAATGTGACTCTCAGGAACCTCTTCCACCTCTTCCCAAGCTAATAAGAGCAGCACCCTCTGGCACTTTAGAGAGTCTTATTTCGTTGTCTGACTTGACCCTTAACATGGCTGACATTACACTTGACACTCCTGAACCTAAGAAGGCTAAACCATCTGCCAAAGTGTCACCTATATATGTCATTAAGAAAAAGATAGAGAAATATCCTACTGGTCCTAAACCTTGCTCTGATAAAAAGGTTGACTCATCCACTAAGCAACTTCTCCTCACTTTGATGGAAGAGGTAAAGGGTCTTAAAAGGCAAATTGAGATCCCTTTAGGCACCCCTCCATCAAGCACCCAACCAAGTAGTTCTAAAGCTACCAAGCAAAAGACCTGGTTTGGACCATGTAAGTACTGTGGGTTTAGGAATCATCTCTCTGATGATTGCTACTCAAAGCCCAAGTGCTCTACTTGTGGATCCTCTGACCACCTGACCAAAGAACACTTAGAACATGCTGCTGTTAAGAAAACATTAAGTAAGCTTAAGGCTTAGTCACCTCTGAAACCCTTACCAAAGAAGACTTCCATGAGTCCAAAGCTTTTTAAAGAGTGCAAATACTATGGATTTAATGACCATCACTCTGACCACTGTGAGTTCTACCCTGGGTGTAAAGTATGTGGTAGTATTGCACATAAAGCATCTGACTGGCCTAAGAAACACCCCAACTCTAAAAGACCAAGGATTGCCAACAGGCAATCAGAACCCACTGAAAAGTGGGTCCACAAAAGAAATTAAATTATGTGAAATGTCTGTGCAAGACTACCTCAAGAGGTCTGTATGGTATCTAGATAGTGGTTGCTCTAGACACATGATAGGGATTAAACAATATCTGCACAGATATTCAAAGGAGTCAGGTCCTAAAGTGGTCTTTGGGGATGATTCTTCAGGAGACACAGAAGGATATGGCTCAGCAAACTAGAATGGAATCACCTTTACCAGGGTTGCTTATGTGAATGGTCTGAAACATAACTTGATCAGCATCAGTCAGTTGTGTGATGCCAACTACAAAGTTCTGTTCACCAAAACTCTGGGAACCATTTACAACCAAAATGACGAAGTTGTCCTCATTGCTCCCAGAAGGAAAGATATCTATGTCATTGATATGTCATCTTTCAATAAAGAAAGCAATGCCTGTTTCTTTGCCAAGGCCTCCCCAAGTGTTAATTGGCTCTGGCATAAGAGACTGTCTCACCTCAACTTCAAAAACATAAACAACCTTGCAAAACACAACCTTGTCTCTGGCCTTTCATCCCTAACTTTCTCTAAAGACAAAAACTGTTCAGCTTGTGAGAAAGAGAAGCATCACAGAGCATCATTCAAAACTAAACGATCATTTTCCATCAATAAGTCTTTACATCTCCTCCACATGGATTTGTTTGGACCTGTCAAACCCCAAACCATCAGCCATAACAAATATACCCTTGTCATTGTAGATAAGTACTCAAGGTACAACTGGGTATTTTGCCTAAAAAAAGAGTGATGTAGCTGAATGAATCATGTCTTTCATCAGAAAGATGAAAAATCTCAATGAAGTAAGAGTAAAAGAGTTGAGAAGTGATAATGGAACAGAGTTCAGAAACCTCAAGCTAGAAGAATTCTGTGATGAAAAGAGTATATCTCAGAACTTATCTTCTCCCTGTACTCCTGAACAAAATGGTGTTGCTAAAAGAAGAAACAGAACACTAATTGAAGCAGCCAGAACTATGCTAAATAGTGTAAAACTCCTTAAACAATTTTGGGGAGAGGCTGTCAACACTGCCTGCTACACACAAAACAGATCCATCATTGTGAAAAGGCATGGAATGACATCATATGATGTGTTCAGAGGAAGATCTCCTGATATCAGCTATTTCCATGTGTTTGGGTGTCTTGTACATATTCACAATCACAGGGACCATTTAGGAAAATTTGATGAAAAGGCTGATGATGGTTTCTTTCTTGGCTACTCTCCAGTAGCTAAAGCTTTCAGGGTGTTCAACATCAGAAGACAAGAAATGGAAGAAACAATACATGTCACATTCAGTGAAGATGATGAAGCTATATCTCAATCTAGCATAGAAGGTGATGCAATCAACTTTAATGAAAACATATCCTTTCCAGATGATAAATTCCTTGAACCAAGGAATAATGTTGCTCAGTGCCTTGGCAATACTGAGTATTTTCCCTACATTCCTGTATATGAAATCATCACACCCTATGAAACACCCATTCTTCAGGAATCTGTCATCCCTAAAGATCCTCTTGTGTTCACTGAGGCTGACAATCACCCAGCTATCAATGAACCTAATCAAACAGAATCAGTTGATCTCTTAGAACCACCAGAACCTCAAACCAATGTCATCCATGAACCAATCAGTGACGTCCAACCATTACCCTCAGCAGAAGTCATCCCTCAAACCCTAGTTCCTCAAGACAGATGGTCAAGAGAAAAGCACATTGAACTTGTGAACATCATTGGTGAACCTCTTGCTGGTATCACAACCAGAAGTAAGATCAGAGACTCAGATGCTACCTCAGCCTCTGAGTGTCTCTATGTCAACTTTCTCTTTGAGATGGAACCCAAGAAGCTTATTGAAGCTCTAAAAGAAGAAGGGTAGATTATTACTATGCAAGAAGAACTGAATCAGTTTGAAAGAAACAAGGTCTGGACCTTGGTTCCAAAACCTCATGGTAAAACCATCATTAGGACCAAATGGATCTGGAAAAACAAGATGGATGAGAATGGGATAGTGATTAAGAACAAGGCAAGGCTGGTAGCTCAAGGTTTGTTAGAAACAAAGAATCATAGATTCGGTGGTCTTGGTAACTCAAACCATATGGTAGTCATGTTTAGAGAGAGAAAGTTAGAGAGAGAAAGATGGATGGGAGAAAACACACTAAAGAGTGTGTGTAAAATGTTTCAACCAACACCCTCTCCATGTGTGGAGAGGGTTTAAATATGTCTTACAAAACGCCCCTAAAATGGGCTATGGTGTGGGCTTACAGTGGGTAAAGACCCGTCCTAATACCATAAATCACACGATTACTAACAAAACTACGAGCTACGCTAAACATGAAAATATACAGGGTGACCGAGTCTTTTTCTTAATCCTAGCAATCTCCCCCTAAGGGAGGTCACCCCAAAAATTACAATTTAAATCTTAGCATTATATGAGTTGATCTTTGACTCTGGCTCGTAGTCTTTGATTCTTCAAGTACTATCTTTGTACGGCAAGTAGTGATCTTTGAGCATAGTTCCTTTGACTTGTGTGATCTTTGAGCTTTCTTTGAGATCATCAGCCATAGTAAATCTCTTAATCATCCTTGTTGTGAAGTATTGCCTCCATGTGATGTTGTGACCTTCGGACCGGCATACTCACACCTTTCTGGATCATGATAGCAAGCATCAGAGTTGCGGAAGCTGTGTTGTAGGTCTTTCAGCTATCATGATGGCTTAGATTAGGAATATGAAGTGTGAGCATGGGGTTGTGAGTTGACATATCTCTGGCTAGCAGCTGCAACCGTTGGGATTCCTGCAAATATATGTTAGTAATAAACAAACGAATGTGTCTTTGTTCACTTTCGTTGAATAAGGTTGCAAGAACCACGATTCCCCGTTGATCAGTATAAATACTGCCTGTGATTAGGTAGAATTCCGAAGAATCTCCTTGACAGGGTTTCGCAGCTGTACTAGCCGTTCTTAATACCAGAACATCTCAAAGCAGACAACACGGAATGAGTGAACTAGTGAGTTACTATCTCACTGATTGAAGAGAAAAATGGATTTGAATATCAATCACCGTGTCACTCATGAAATGGTTTTAGTGACACTTTGAGAGTTTTTAATCATAAAACATAGTTTTCCATCCAATGTCAATTCACTTCCTGGAACAAGTTTAATTCTTAAAGAATCGCACCATTGTTGCTTTCCAGTTGTCACAAGTTTAATCCATGATGGACTTCACATATCACCTATCGTAGAGCTTGTTTGATGTTGGCTTTAGCAGGATTTCCATCGTCATTGTGAATACTTACGTATCACTCGGATGTTCTGGCAATACTATGAGGATAATGCGTAGGACTTTTATGATATTACTTGTTTTCACAGTGTGTGAATAACAAATGTAAGTTGAATTAGTGTCCTAGCGAGATATGTGGATGATCTCATGGCTCTAGACTCAATAGTGCATTTTTGGTTTTTAGTAGTCGGAGGCTGGAGCAGACTGCCACCTTTTCAATATCATCTAACTCGGAGTGAGAGAGACGATAGAAATGTATTGATCTCCGTGAGAAATGAAACAAGAATCCTTTGAGGGATCTTGAGTGGCTAGGGAGGGTTGTGCAGCGTATCACTGGGTCCATGATACTTGTCTTCAATGTCAGCAATCAACCATGTGATTCTGACAGCATATGTATTGACCCGGTTTCTGCCTAATGTTTAAGGAGGGCTGCTTTCTTTTCACCCTTTATCTTAACATTTCTTTTTCATTCTTCAACCCCTTCAGTGCTTACCGAGACTTCATTACTAGTACCTTGTTGGGTATGTTCCAGTACTAGCTCCATCTCAGTCCGCACTATTCCCTTATTCTCACATTACTCCTTTTGTAATCATACCTAAGGACTTCTACACTAACTAGTGGATTGTCCCTGGGTAGATCCCTCCGGCTCTGGCGGGATCATGGGAACATGTACCTAACCATACCATCCTTATAACTCTGATAAAGTAAATACAGGGTCGGTCTTTTGGTACTGTTCTCTTCGCCATAAAACCATTTGAAAATCAACCAAGGTACTTGTGATATAGATATCAAAGCCTTTGTACCTCGATTGTTTTGATTATTTAGAAACGCCTCCCCTCAACAAGTGTCGATTTTTGAAATTGTTTGGCACATGGAGGAAGGAGTACCTGCTTGAGTCTTAATAGATCACATTTTTATCAGATTTAATATTTAAATCACATTCTCTCCCCTGATCAAAAATTTCAAAACCTTTTGAGATTTAGGATCTCAATTGATTTAAATATGTTAAAAATTTTGGGAGAAAATGTGGTCTGATTAAATACAAGCCGATATTGGAGCATCTTAATGCTCCCCCTCAATTTATGGGGGATTCTATTAGTGTCAGTTATGATGAGTTTATAAATGATTTGGAGTTTAACGAGAAACTCATGAAAAATTTATAAACTGACACATAACACTGATTACCACACTACTTATTGATGTACAAGATTTTGTATGAGACAGGACCTGAAATGTTCAAACCAAAAGTGACACAGTCATTTTGTCCATGTTAGCAATCTATAGTCCGTCTCGATACTCTCCAGATGGAAGTTGTCATAGCTTCTCCCGAACCAACAATCCTTTCTTGAGTAGATTCAAATCTTTCTTACATGCCGCACTGAGATGACTTGATGTATAGAGCCCAAATATCCAAAGTACACAAAGATTTCGAAACCGTAACACCAAAGTCAATTAAGTCCCTGATGAGCGTATTTCTTCTTACAAGAAAGTGATGATATAAATTGAAACACCTAGGTTAGCTAAGTCTCGGATGTCATAATTATTCCCTCTAAATAGCAGAAATGATAATACCTAAGTCAACTAAGTCTCAAATGCAAACATTTCTTCGTATAGGATACTGACTAACTGGAGGAATCATCATACAATTGTGTACCTCTTTTATCATCAGAGAAACGGTTTCTTACATCTCTCCCCCCACGTAGTTGGAATAATACACCAAAAGCCACGAGTTACAACACTGATTTTCTCTGCGGTTATGACTTTTGTATTCCCGGAATGACCTTAAACAAGGAAAAGGTATGAAGTTCATCATGTGTACTCGTTGTGCGTTCAGATGTATGTCTCTGGTGCGGTGAACGTGGATTGTCTAGGATTCATATTGTATTTTTCAGGGGTGATCTCCCTGAATAAAAAATGAAGAATCAAAGAGATCAAAGAATGAAGAATCAAAGACTACGAGCTGAAGTCAAATGTTCAAGACTTAGAATGCTAGGATTCATATTGTATTTTTCAGGGGTGACCTCCATTAGGGGGAGATTGTTAGGTTCATGAAAAAGACTCGGTCACCACGTGTATTGTCTATTATAGCATAGCTCGAAGATGTAATGTAAGCGTATGACTTATGGTTTTGGGTCGGGTCTTTACTCACATGTAAGCCCACTCCATAGCCCATTTTCTAGGGCATGTAACTCACTATATAAGCCTCTTTCCAGCCATGGAAATAGGTTGGTTGTTCATTTTATCAATTACAAAAAAAATTTATTTTCTTATTTTTTTTATGATTTTATATATTATTCAATTTAAGATGATGTTGGCCTGAATACCAAAATGAAGTTGTCATTCTGTTCGTTGTAGAAGTCTGTAGTCAACATCTCTTAAACTTCCACCACCAAAGCTTTCGAGGCTCCTGAATATTCGTTCAGGAGCTTCCAATGCTGATGATGTCTTCAGTGGCCTTAGATCTACTTGAAGGCTCAAATTACTTCATACACTTCTGGTCATCTTGAAGTTTCTGAATTAGCTGCATGTCTTGAAAAACTTCATTTTCCTGCACTTCTGGTCATGTTGAAGTTTTCTAGAATCTGCTTTTCATTTGACTTCAAGTCTGCACTCTACCATGAATCATCTTTGTAGTACCTTGTAGGAGAAATACTGTAATAGGCACGAACTAAGTAACCCATACACTTCTGGTTAAGGAGAAGCTTCTGAATTAGCTTCCCCTTAATTCATGCCATATATTCTTTATTTAGAAGCTTTCATAGCTTCCCCCCAACCGAGCAATCCTCTCTTGAGCAGTTTCAAAGCTTTCTTTCAAGCTTAGAATAATTAACTGCACAACAGAATAAGTAGCAAACCACATCAAATATTGCTGCTCCTTTTAAAAATAAGCATAGTGATTATTTGTTCGAGGAATCATCAAATAGATCAGCAACGTATCTTCTCACGCTTGAATAATTCTTCTCACTTTTCTTCCCGCTGGAAGCTAAAGTAATGCATACCAAAAGTGTTAAGAGATCAGTTCCCCCATGTAGTTGAAGTGATGCAATCAGTCTCATTATATGAAGCCCAAAAACCCAAAGTACACACTCAATCCCATCAGTAAAGTCGAAAACGTAGCTTCAAAATCAATTAAGACCCGAAAATGCACTTTTCTCCCTTCAAGAAATTGCAGGTGAGAATTGCTACACCAAAGTCAACTAAGCCCCGAGTGTAAGCAATTTATCCCGTATGTAGTCGAAATGATAACACCAAGACAGTACCATAAAAACAAGTACCGGATGTACTCGAAAGGATAACACCAAAACAGTACCGTAAAAATCAAGTAAGTCTCGGATGAACACATTTAAATTGTTTCACCAAAGTCAACTAAGTCTCGAGTGAAAGTAATTTTTCCCATATGTAGTCGAAATGATAACACCAAGACAGTACCATAAAAACAACTAAGTACCGGATGTAGTCGAAATGACAACACCAAAACAGTACCATAAAAATCAAGTACGTCCCGGATGAACACATTTCTTCGTATAGGATACTGACTAACTGGAGGAATCATCATACAATTGTGTACCTCTTTTATCATTAGAGAAACGGTTTCTTACATCTCTTCCCCCACGTAGTTGGAATAGTACACCAAAAGCCACGAGTTACAACACTGATTTTCTCTACGGTTATGACTTTTGTCTTCCCGGAATGACCTTAAACAAGGAAAAGGTATGAAGTTCATCATGTGTACTCGTTGTGCGTTCAGATGTATGTCTCCTTCCTCCTTGCTGGTTTTGATACCTCAGAATCAGCAAAACATTATACGCACATATACTTGAAATCGTATAAAAAGAATAAAATTAGCACAAATGTATCCTGTGAGAATCAGCTGCCGATCAACTCTCAACTCGTTAACTCTCTCTGACTATCTTTACCGACCCCTTTGTAGGCTATTTGAAGTGACCACTAATGGAGTAAACCCAATATACCAAACTTGAAATTGAAGTAGAATTCCTCGTTCTTGTGACTTAATCTTGCACTAAGGTTGGAAGAACGGTGTAGAGAATTTGTGCTCCAAGCAAATCTCTAAGTACTCTATACTCTCAACTAAGAGGCACGAGAAGTACAACACCTCTTGAAACTATCCACATCGTCTTCTACATGTGACACTAAGTACTACAACGTAACTCCTTTAAGTGATAGTTATCCAGGTCTTCAACCAGCCACCCCGACTACTGGAAACTAAATAAACTAAGTCTTCAACTTAAATCTTAAGCACGAGCAAGTTATCATTGAAAGTCATGCATCCAACCAACCCCGACTTCAAGATAAAATAAGAACACGCCTTCGAGAAATTGAACTTCAATCTTAAATAAGCGATACCCAATCAACTCCGTAGTAACTTAAAAAATTAATACCAAATCTAGCCATTAAAAAATTAAGTTCCATGATTCTTTATAATTATCGATCCTGGTCTCGTCTCATAAAAATTGTCACTTTATCAATTTAACCAATAATCATGTACCAATAATCTAGTTCATGATAATTCATAATCTAACCAAACAAAAATAAACGTCACCCCATTATACCAAGCAATAAACTCGGCCCAATCTTCACAAATGAAACATTTATCCATGATTCTTTATAATTATCGATACCTGGGTCTTCGTATAATAGAAATGCGCTAACTTTTTCATTTAACCAATAATCATGTACCAATAATCTAGTTCATGATAATTCATAATCTAACCAAACAAAAATAAACGTCACCCCATTATACCAAGCAATAAACTCGGCCCAATCTTCACAAATGAAACATTTATCAGCCCATCACCAATTAGTTATACATACGGTCGAATACTTCGGTTAAACAAAAATCAGCTCATAATCTTAAACTCGGCCTAACATTTTGTGAAGACATGGCCAGTTTTAAAATCCCAGTACTCGGCCCATCATTCGACTAAAACAAACTATATCTAAACCACATGGCTACTCAAAGGCCATACCTGGCCCACACATCATAAGTTCATACCAGGTATATAGATAAAACCACCGATACCTAAAAATTAGGTATTCTTAACTTAATCTCATTCTAACATCAGCCACCACTTTTCATCTTCTCCAAAAGAAAAATGACTATTCTCGCCTCTATAACAAATCTTTATTCACATCATTGCTTTCTGTTACCATGCGTTCTAGTAAGAAGGTATTCTTAACCTAATCTCATTCTAACATCAGCCACCACTTTTCATCTTCTCCAAAAGAAAAACTGATCTTCTGCCAATCCAATTTATCTCATCATCCATCATTTCTTAAATCAAAACCAATCTTCATATTAAATCACTACCCACGAATATCCTTATCTAAAACATAGATACAAGCACCAATCTTTTCAGATCCTTGTTCATCCACCAATGGTAAAGGACCCTCAAAACAAAACGATTAACACACCCCTACTATTTGGATAGAGTTTCTTCAAACAAGAACACATCTTCAAAGATTCGGCTTCAAGATCCATCAAGGGTCTCGGGTAGGTTGGGTGTTATGTTTGTGTTTTCCAAATCGAAACAAAGCTTAGTTTATAACGAATTTGTTATAAAACTAACTTTAACTTCGTATATCAAAAATGGGTTTTAACCTACAAGGATCGATGATGATGTTTTACTTTCGTGTTCGTGATCTTTTGTTTGTCAGGAATTAATTATAACACACGAAAGTAATTGAAACTGAGATCTTGTATTTTGCATTTATGTTTCGAGTTGAGTTGTGATGTGGAATGGAGATGGAGTGGTATATTGTGACGAAGGGATTAGGATAGTCTTTGTTGGATTTGTTTGTGTGGATATGTGACGATGGGGAATATAGTTTTAGAGTTGATTTGAATTGAGGCTGTTGGTTATTATCTTTGATGATTGTTGTTAAGGTAGTTAATTGTTGGTTTGAGTCAATTGAGTCAGTCTCTTCTTTCTTCAATTCTGTTTGTTGACCTTAGACACAACTCAGTGAGTTGACCCGGGTCAACTCGGTAAATACCGAGTTGACTCGGTTTGGGTTGATGAGTATAACTCGCTATTTTTGTAACACCCTCATAAAATCACAACGCAGCGGAATACCACTTTGGGGTGCTACTTCATAGTATAAAGTACAAGTTACAGGAAACGACCTCAAAAGAGACGTTAATAAAATGTCACATTCAATTAAAATAAATCAGAGTAAAATCAGGTCCCAATAATTTGCGATTTAAGTAGATTACACGATTTCAAACGTGAATCATTTGTATATTTAAGAAAACAATTATCGAATGTGAAGAAAACCAAGTCCTTAAAGTTTTGATATCCACGCGACTCGAATGCTCCCAATGCACAGCTAGCAATATAATAACCTGAGAAAATACATGCAAAAACGTCAACAATAATGTTAGTGAATTCATAGGTTTAAGTAAAAACAATATTGAAATAGTTCAAGTAATATTTCAGTAAGAAGAGTAGCATTACAACGATTCAAAGAATTATTTCTAAAATCCAAGGAATGATTTAGTAAATCATGTAATGTTTAGTAGTGGACCACAAGGTTTAAGATCAGCCAAGCACGTCTCGTTATATTTCAACGAGCCCTAAAATGTCTTGTAATATTTCAACGAGCCCTAAAATGTCTCGTAATATTTCAACGAGCCCTAAAATGTCGGGTCAAGCACACCCTTCAACACTTGTGTCCAATAACTAGGTAATTTATTGCCTTATACCAAATTCTAAATACAAATTGTCCGTTGACTGGTTGCTACAAAGGATTTCGATACAGACCCCCGGACAGGAGGCTGTCCAACCCAATAGATCTATTATTTGTACAGCGCTCACCCATTATCGGCAATTAACGTTCATGATGTGGGGTCCTTTGCATAAACTACTCATGCAATTGACCTCATATTTGGGTCCAGCATACCATAAAGTTTCTTGTGTCCAGTTTATAAAACAAGCATGTATCAAACATGTATTATAAATCATGTGGTAGATAAGCAAAAGCTTTAGTAAAAACATTCATGTAACGCTTATGTAGTAGTAACCGATAAGTTATTCGGTAAAACAAGCATGCATCAAACATGTATTAGAAATCATGTGGTAGATAAGCAAAAGCTTTAGTAAAAACATTCATGTAACGCTTATGTAGTAGTAACCGATAAGTTATTCGCTTAAATAAACAAGCATGTATTCTCACCCCAAAAATAGTTTAAGAAAACCATTAAAAGAGAAAAGGTGGGGCTATGAACTCACCTTGATTGAAGACCACAATCAATAATCAATCAATCACGAAGCGTCACCGATAACGAACTCGACCGCGACCTATAATTATGTCGCTCGGTTACTATATAATAAAGTACGACCGAATGATGCGTACATCGCAATGATAGAAATAGTATAAAATACACATGTGATGAGAAATCCACTTGCGCCTTAGATCATAAAATCCCACAATATTAGGTTGCGATCGTTCTTTTATTTATATCATACATCGCTTAAGCAAATACTTTCTATTTTAAGAAACTTTCCTTTTAGGAAATACCTTACATTTGAAAGTTACCATTTTGGTAAGCCCGCATCCAATAATATTTGTAAAAATAATTTATTTATCCTCGTCGAAATTTCGACTTTTCAATAGGTTAAATAATTACCCAAATTCGGATTTATGTCCCGATATATTACCAAAGTTACTATTTTACATAATTTTATTTCCGTATCCAATATAACTCGTTAACTCTAACTTGTTATATTCGTAAAAATAATAGCGTTTATTATTTTTATAAACGTTCAATAAGTCTTGTATTAACCCGTTGACTTTTTAAAGTCAACATTTGACTTTCTTTGACTTTTATACTTATATTTATCTTTACCCAAATCTGACCCGCGCCAAACGACCCTCTAAATCCCATTTTCACGACTCGGTCAAAGAAGAAATTTTATGCAAAACGATATTCCGGACAACTTTTTAGTTTTAGTCGAGACCCGAAACTCGACAGAAAATGACCAAAACGCCCCTGCAAGAATCTGCTGGAACTTGACTATTTTAATAAAAACGCAACAGTTTGACCATCGGTTTTGACACGCTATATCCCATTTTCGTGACTTTGACCAAAAAGAGATATTATAGAAAACGTCATTCCGGACAACTTTCGTGTTTTGCCGGAAGGCTGAAACGGACTCGAAAGTGCTCAAAACGCCTATTGAAAATCTGGACAGAACCTATTATTTCTATAAATAGCTGAAACAAAATTTATAAAAATTCAAACTTCTTTTGGCCATAACTTCTTCGTTATTAAGAGTTACGGGACGTTCGAATTACCGAAACGAACATAAAAATAAGCTCTTTCATATTCTTAAATCAAAAAATTAGTTTTGATAAATTTTCGGACCTCGTTTTCCGTGTCAAAGTTTCTGCTCGTTTTTATACTTTTCAAAACACATCAAAAACTCATTTTTAAGCTTCCATTCCAACTATAATATGTCTAATATGACCTATAAACAATACATGATCAAATCAATCGACCCATAATACGATCTAACCTATTCACGCAAGATTTCCCCAAATTCATCACATGCATTCACGAAACAATCGAATCAAGAAAATGACAAAATAATTCGATTTGATTTTTGCCTGCAGTCGTTGTTATCACGCAATCCCGTTTTACCACCAAATTTTTGCAAAAATACCAAAAAATTGAAAAATTTTAAATTTTTTTTTTTTTTTTTAATTTAAAATAAGTGTTTTGTCACAGTTTTGACTTTCCTAATGGGTAGAATGAGAATAATTTTTGACTCGATCGGGCGTGTTGAGCCCTAGCTAGTTCCTCAACTTACCACTGGTAGGCTAAGCTTTCACGAATTCGATTGCTTCGAATTTTAATAAGGTGAAGAACAAGAAGTGATAGAGTTAAATATAAGTTTATGTGCTAAGCAAGATTCTTCTAAAAACTTATATGAGTAACTTGTGGTTTTTTCTCCCATTAGCTTCTAATCCACCTAATCATACGTACTCAATTCAGTTCAACTAAGTCAATCAATGTTTTTAGAAAAAGCTTCAAATTTGTAACTTGATTCTTTAAAGCGAGATTTTTCTGTTCTTAATAATTCGAAAGTTAAAATGCCAAAGAAGCGTGAATAAAGTATGAATGCAAAAATGCATGAATATTGAAATTATGCCAATGAAGCATACAATTGATTATATGGAACAAGTAAAAGATGTGTCGTGATATCCCACTCCGCTAACCACGAGGTGGGGGTTCAAACTAAGACATCTTTACTTCTAAGGATTTGGTGTGTTGTGATATCTCACCAGGAAGCGAGGTCTAGGTGAGGGTTCAAACTAAGACACTTATCCTTAGCCATATTAGGAAGAAGGTGTTGTTGTGATTTCCCACTACGCTAGCAACGGGGTGGGTTTTCAAACTAAGAACACCGGTCGTTGGTTGTGATATCCTACTAGGGAGCGAGGCCTAAGTAGGTGTTCAAACTAAGCAACGCATTCCTAGCTTTAAGAACTTATGATTATAATGATGAAGATGTTGCAAAAAGTTCTACAGTTAAAATCTCGTTCTTTAAAATCACAAGACAAGGTCTAAATAATTTTGCTTTGGTCAGGATTCATCTTTGAATTACGACTATGGAAATAAGTTGATCTATGGTTGAGTTGAAATGAGTACACACATTTAAATCATATATTCATGTTGGGAGTTAAAAGTTCACAAGTCATAAGTATGAGTGCTTAGCATTTAGACTTATATTGACAAATGATCTTGTTTAATTGCTTGGTTTGGAACTAGTGAAAAAATCGGGGACGATGAATTTATCCATTCGGACATCCGTAGATCTTTCTATGGACGCTTCTCATTCTATGATCCCAATGTTGATATAATAAAGGAAGTCAAACAGGTAGTCGAGAAAAGAAAAAGGAAAATCCAAAAATATTAGGGATAGTTAGTGTATAGATAAAAAATGGTGAAAACGGGACTTGTCGAAGCTATTGATTCTTTAGTTCCCCTTGACAAACACTTAGCTACTGTTCGAGGTTATTAGTCAAGGGGGATTGAGATTGTTAGTTTTCGTAAATGCTTACTTCATAGCATTGCGTGAGGACACGGCAATACCTTAGTATGGGGGATTTTGGTATGTGTTTAATTACACATACCTTTTACCTTTAAAAACGAGCTAAAATAACCAAAAACGGACTTAAAATGCCAAAAATATGCTTGTTTTGCTAATTGTGTTGTGCAGGAACGGATATCTAAGAAAAGGACGAAAAACGAAGCCAAAACGACAAAACCGGACACGGAATGGAAAAGCGTGGAAAAGACATAGTCAAGTCCAAGCCCAAGTGTAGAAAAGTCAACCCAAGTCAACCCCGACAAACCCGAAGCCAAAAGTCAAGAAAAACAAGTTTAGGGACTAAACTTGTTAAGTCCCTAATCTTATTTAAAGAAGAAAAAGAAGAAAAGAAAGAGAAGGGCCCATTCTGCCAATTTGGCAAAGTTAAACCACAAGGGGCAAAGCTGCCAAAAGAAAAGAGTTATAACACGCAAGGACTTGTGGTGCAATTGGTTATATAACCCTCAGGGGGTGTTCTTGCCAAGTTTTCAAACCCTTTGATAACACAAGGACGTGTACTGCAAACTATAAATACACCTTGAGGGACGAATTGTGTTAAACTCCCAAACCCTTCCCTGTTAAACTCATAACCCCTTTTCCCGCCCAATTTTCCCCCCAAACAAGTCACGGGTTTCTCCACCCCGTTTTATCCCATAACCCCAATTCCACCATGGATAAACCTTTCCCCCCTCCTCCACTATCATTCCCACCAGCCCTAAAGCATTGCCATGTTGGCAATCTCACCATTCTCCATGTTCTTTAACCGAATCAATGGTTGGGATTAACTCAAAGAAGCACAAAAGCTATCAATGGCTAGGATTAAGACTTTGAAGTCTCTCACAGAAGAAAAACACCTTGCAAGAGCTGAAGACTTAGCTTGTAGTATAAATAGGACCTTAGTGTTAGCCGAATAGATATAGCTTATTTTAGTTAATTACTTTTTAATTCAGTCAAATTTATGTTTGTTTCAGCTTATTTACAGCTTATTTCAAGTTCCTTGTACTCCTTTTAACAATTAATGAAGTGTTGAAGTTTTTGAGAATTTATACCCGTTTTAAGTCTTTATTGTCAAACGGCTTAAATTACCTTTATATGTGTTAAATAAGCTTCTATAAGCTCTTATAGAAGTTTGATTAAGCTTATTAAACTTAAACTCTTCATAGTTTATAGTTTTATAAGTTTTTGTTTGAAAAAATCAAGAATAAGCAATTTGGAAGATAAGCTAAAGTTGGAAGAGCTTATTGGCTTATTCACTGGCTTATTTATAAGCCAGAGCTTGTAGGTAAAAGCCCTTGAGGGCTCAAGAAATCCTTGTAAAAGCTTGGACAAAGGTCATTACGATTTTTCCCTTTAAAGCCTTAATTTTTAGATTTTTATAGCTTATTCTGTTTTAGCTGATTAGAGTGCTTATTTCTGCCTTATTAGTTTTCATTTATGTTGTTTAAATGCTATTTTGCAATTCCCTTTAGATTGGAGTTAAAACAGCCTTTTAAAGTGTTAAAATTCATTTTTAGAAATTAAAGGGGTGTTTGGGTTAACAATGAAAACGGGTCACAAAGGAAGTGGTATGGGTTGTAGTCATAAGTTAGTTTTAGCTTAAGTATTTGAGCTTGTTTAAGCCTGTTTTTCCAACATCTTTTCAGTCAAAACCTGTTTTTCAAGTGTTTGCAAGTACCTTTTGAAACTGTGGTTTTTAAAAATAAGCTACAAGTGCTTATTTGGATAAGCACTTGGAATCTTGGGTTTTAGTTTAAAAAGAGTGTCAATTGTGTGTTAAAACAAGCTGACCAAAACAACTTTGGTCTTTTGACTTGTTGAGTCAAACCTGCCAAAGCTTTTAAGTGTCATTTTTTATAAAAGCAAAAAGCCTTTTTCAAGAGCAGAAATCAGCAACCTTAAATGGTTTTTAGAGGCTTAAAATTTGTGCACAAGTTCATTTCTAAGTGTTCTTAATCTGTTTTACCTTTGCTTTTAATTTTAAGCTTATTTGACAGCTTATTTTAAGCTGTCAATATAAGCCCTTGTCCTTAGCTTATTTTCCCCTGGTGCTAGGGGTCCCTTTTAAGTCATTCTTTTCTAGCTTATTAATGTACCTTAGCTTTAGCTTTTGGCTTATCTTAAGAGCCAACAAGCTCTTTGTTAAGCTCCCTTAGTTTCAGACCTTCAAAAGCCCTTTTGATAGCTTATTTTTAAGCCAAAAAACGTGTCCCTAGGCTTAAGTTTTACACCAACAGTACTAACTCTTTAGTTAGTACTGTTGTGGGTATTAAGCTACTTTTTGGCTTATTGAGCTTATCTCTCTTGCTCCTTTGTGTTCCTAGTAGCTTATTTTGTCTATGTGTTAAGTATGAGTGCTCATTTTTCCCATATTTCTTGCTTATTTAGTGTTAACAGTTAGTGGCTTTTTGCTTTTAAGCTTAGTTTAGTTTCTGTCAACTTAAGTCCTTTTCAGCTTATTTAGTATTACATTTTAGCTTCTTAGAGCTTATTTAGGATAAGTTAGTTAGTTCATTAAGCATTTTGGTCCAACCTTTAGCTTATTAGTTCAAACAAGTTAAAAGACTTAGCTAGTTTAAGCCATTAAGCTCATTTTAACTTCTGTCCGTTTTTAAAAGCTTTTTTTAAGCTTATTTATAAGCTTTCACAAAAACTTTTTAGTTGAAAGTTGTATAAGCTCTTCAAAGCCTCAACAACTTTGTTTCACAAAGTTTTTCTAAAAAAAAGGGAATACAAGGGGTTACCCGGGTGAGCAAGACTCGAACCCGGGTCTCTACCCTCGATACATCCCCTTTTATAAACCCACTCTTACCGCTGCGCCCTTGGGACTTTTACGTTAGAGTCCCAAGGGCCTTAGTACTTAAACACGTTTTTGGCTTTAAAGCTATAAGCTGTTTATAGCTTATTTGCGGGCTTATTTATAAGCAACTTTTTAGTTTCTCATTTTTTGTAGGTAGTATATAGTATCTAGTATTTTTAGTAAAATTTTCAGAATTTTTAAAAGTCATTTAATATTTTTTATAATTTAACTTAGTTAAAAGTTTAAAAAATTCATAAAAAATACGAAAATTATCAAAAAATTATTTTTCTTTTTTAGAAGATTTTCTTTAGTCATATAGTTTGTAGGAAAAATATAAAAATCTCGTATGGTAAATTTTTTGTAACTTTTTGGAGTTTTTAAAGAACGGATTCGGAGTGCGGTTTTTGTCTTTGACTCGTTTTTGGGTCAAACGACCTCCGTTTCAGTCTAGTTCTTTTTCATTCTTCGTTATTAGTTCCTAGAGTAGTTTAGAAGTGAAAATTTCTTCGTAGGGTTAATAATTTGAAGAATTTATGGTTTATTGCTCTTTGTTCGGGAATCGTGCCTCGTTTTCCCTAGCTTAATTTCGTAATTTTTAGGTTTTTCTTAAACGTTTTTGTTTGTTATTGTTTAATTTAACTTTCCACACTCTCAAATCATTTTTCCCATTCAAACTCCAATCTTACTGACTGTATCGATTTTCCAGCACAGCCTCATTTGGGGATTAATGCCCGTGGAAAAAAAGTCTATACTACTCTCAGTTTTATTGTCTTTGATTTTTTTAGACTTATATATATTTTATATTTTATCATATATTATATATTTAGTATAAAATTTAACAATCAACTAGCATGTTAAAGCATGTTAAAGCAGGTCAAAACACCATCCATTAGCAATGTATGAACTCCACAACTTTCATACAATTTCCACCTAATTAGAGTCTAATCCTGTTGATTACTCTAAATTTCATCCTTCGCATTTGGTTTAAACATTACCTTAAGATCTCCCTAAAGCGGCAAATTATAACCTTCTAGAGTAGTGTCTTCAAATCTTTTCATCACCAATCTGTGCAAATCTACCAAATCTTGTCTAACAAATTTCCTCTGAGGCATAAACAGATAAATTTCTGTGAATAAATAGTATTCTTCCCAATCTGCTAATTATCTTATAAACATGTAGATCTTCCATATCAACACTCCCTAAGTTCTGAGATTCCCAATCAACTATAGGGTATTTAGCAGACAAAATCTCTAGATCCATAGTCTCTTCTTCATCTGAAACAAATGTTAACCACATTCTTAACTCTTCCTTTCCATGCTCATAGTCTGTAGCTGCTTCTTTATCACTCTTTGCAGATTCTTGTTCCTCTGCAACATCCTCTAGCTTTTTCTTTTTAGCACTTTCTTCACTTTTTCTTTTCACCTGCTCTTTTTCTGGCAAGTGTTTTCTTTCTACTTCCCCCAACTGGCTTGCTACTAATATCTTTCTTCTTTCCATTGTCTTTAATCACTTATGTATCCATTGGTATAAAATCTTGATTCCTCTTTTGCTGTCTTTCATACATCCCATGGATTTCTTCATAAGTCTTTCCTTTCAGCTGACTGTATTTGTAACCACCTGTGTTCTTTAGATAAGTTATCATAAGATTCCTCAACTGAGTCCTAGTAGGTGGTTTACTTCTGATCTTTGTAGCCCTTTGAGCAGCTCTAAACTTTCTTTGTGCTGCTATTGTTTCTACCAAAAATTATGCTCTTTCTTCAATAGTAAACTGCTCTCATTCTTCTTGTTGGAGCTTTACAGCAAACAAAGCATCATCATCAATGTTAGCTTGAATAGTATCATATTCTTCATAAAGTGCATCTATAGATGCTTCTTTTTATGCTACTATTTCTTTTTGTCTCCTTTCTAACTCTGCTAATTCTTCCTCATAAAGTCTTTGAGCTAACTTTGCATCTGCTTGAATTTGCAAATCACTTTGAGCACTCCTCTTGATTTTCACAGGTTCTTCTTCAACCAGTACACCTTTACCTTTGTCTTTAGGATCAATGGTTGGAAGAGGTTAAAGTGTAGTTATTGATCTGACAGGTCTGACAGTTCTAGAAGAGTCTTTTACATCTGTAATAACAACTCCTTTCTCCTTAGCTTTCTTTTCCTTCATCTTTATCAAAGTCTAAGCCATTTCCATAGTAACATCCTCATCATTAAAGACTGTTTTGTTTGATGTAGGAGGAGTCCTTGGTTCAGCAGTACTAACTCCAGTTGTAGCAGCATCAATTGTCTCCTCTTCAACATTTTCCATATGATCATCAAGCTCTTCAAAATCCATATCTGTGAACATTGGTTTTATCTTGTCACTTCTCCTCCCCTGTTTTAGATGCATCCTCCTTATCTAAACCATCATTAGAAGAAGTCTCAACTATCTGTATTCCTACCTTCTTGATTGTGAGTATGTTGACTTTCCTTTTCATACTAATTTCTTGAATCTTCTTTTCTTTAGGTTGAGGATCTCCACAGCTTGAGCATCCTTTTCTTTCTCCAAGTCAAGCACCTGTTTTGACAGTTTTGTACATAGAGTAATCAATTCATCTAGTTTCATCCTACCCTTATCAGTTCTAAGTGTGTAACCTCCTGTGAGAGGTGAATCGTAAGGTGTAGTTGTTACATTATCCGTCAATTCAAAGTTTCCATCCTGTCCTCCCCCACTTCCAGATGTGTTGACCTTCTGAGAGAGGTGGTTCGATTAGGTTGTTCAAGTACTCACTCCAGCAACCTTTCCTGGGCAGGAGTACCCCATGGTTTCTTGATGCCTGGGACTGCCACCTGTATCTATTCCCTGAGGAATGCCAACATTAGGCATTGCCGTAGTGTAACACCCCCATTTTGGTAATATAGCAGCAAAAGCTAATCTGGGGTATTACTTTATGGATTATAGACACAATCATAGAAAACGACTCAAAAGAGATGTTTTTAAAAGATACGTTATCATTCATTTAAAATCAGAGTTTTATAAAGGCAGGATTCCCCCAAAATCGCGAACTTTAAAAATGTGAATGATATCAAGTTTAGCCATCTTCGAGTCGCCATTAGCACTCCATCCATAAGTTGCTCAATAAATCTGAGATATAACATGCATAAAAAGGAAAGGGTCAACACAAAGGTTAGAGCTGAAATTTATAGGTTTGAAATGTAATAGTAAGAATACCAATTAAAAAGTGTTAATAATTGGCAATAGCACAATAATCAACATTATTATGGAGAACAACATTATCATGGAGAACAGCATTATTATGGAGAACAACATTATTATGGAGAACAACATTATTATGGGGAACAGTTAAATATTATATGGTTGAATGCAAGTTATTATAATGGTAATAATTGCAACGAATACAATTATCATGGAAAATCAGGGTAACATTATTATTGCATCTAAGCTCATGACATCAATACATTTACAGGGAAGATCACCGTAGTGATATTGGTTAGGGACAGATGTCCTCGTGGAAAAGGTAACTTGCCAAGGTTACCTATTAGGACAAATATAGTGCGTTTGGCTACCCGATGAATGGGTATACCAACGGGAGCCGTCACCCCCAATAGATCTATTCACAATATTCGCGTTCACTCGCAATGCAAGTAATTAATGATTCATGATATGGAAATAATGGCACTGGAAGCTACTTAGGCAATAATATATCTGGATAGCATACAGTTGGAAAAACACTTGCATTCATGGTTTATATCAGGTATCACAGGTTTATAAAGTATTCAAAAGATTGAAATGTGGGGTTATGAATTCATTAAGTCTTTGAAAAGTAATCACATTGTTATAAGATAAATGAGTATGTAAAAGAGTTTGTAACAAGCATGTATCCCCCTCGCGGGTTTATAAAACATGTAAATAAGTAAAGGCGAGGTTATGAATCTCACCTGATAGGTAGTTGTAATAAATATTCCAAAATGAAAGCTGACGACCTTATCACAATCTTAACAGGGAAGGTTGATATAGCAAAATGATAGTAAACAGCCACGTCACGCAACTTGAGTAAATATGTCAAGTCTTAGGAAGATTATACTCTAGAACTTTGGGTAGAGCCTTTAGACGAAACACAACTAGAGGATTTAGGCTTGAATACTTGTAATCATGACATTCCTCTTAGTAATAGGGAAGTTCCTAGTTTTGATGAGCCGGAGCCTCAACTAAATCCCTTACCAAATTGTCTATCCTTAGATGTAAGTCAAGGCGAAAGAAAGAGCCCCGAGACCACCCATTAAACCACATAGTCTGGATAGTTTTAGGATGAAAGAAGTAGATAGCTTAACCATTAAAACACCACCTCAACCACCTTCACCTCGCATGCCATCTTCCTCCCACCCTAGGACGTCACACACAATACGTTCTTAGCAAACAACGTGTATGCTAGTACTAGTAGTGTTTTAACAAACGAATACCGAATCTTGGCAATCAACCAAATAGAAAACCTCTTTTGATTTCTAATGGGTGTCGAACCAAAAACCAAAACCGAAAACCTTTGTGGTTTTTATATTCGGTCGAGCAAAACACCAAAAACTGAAACCCTTTTGTGGGTTTTCTCGATCGCACGAACAAGGGAAACAAAAACTGAAAACCTTTAAGGGCTTTGAGGATCGGTCGAACACAAGGAGATACAAGAGAGATAGTTAGGGTTTTAGGGATTCAAGTTATGAGCATACAATGAACCCAAGACCCATATATATACACCTCTTTGCTTGGTAAGCAAGCAAGCTCTCCCACCTCCTCAAGGAGAGGTGTGTTCGGCCGAATAGGAAAGGAAAGGGCAAACCGGCTTCCTTTATTCGGTTTTTGCATATTTAGTCCTTTAACGTTTTAACGACTAATATTTAATTCTTGTTAAACATTTAACGATCGTTTGTTAAAAACTAATTAATATATTACTTTAATATATTAAAACGTTGTTCTACATATTAACGTGTGCGTTCCCGTAGGCTCGAATAGATTTTTTGGACATATACAATTTATACGTGGACATATTCCAACAGCTCCCACTTGGACATGTATAAATAGTATAATAGCATTGGTAAGCGTCTAGCAACACGTTAATACTCCTAGAAATATCTGAGTGTGGTTTCATAAAGACACGGACAAATGATTTATGAATTTACAATCCCTTTGTTTCCGATACTGTGTTAAAAATGGATATGGATCAATGTCATTCCATTATTTAACGATTCTGTTTCTCGTATATGTAGCCCTAATCAAATACCGAAAATCATTGAGACATAATCTAAGCATGATTTTTCGGTCCGGCCATACACACATCTGATTAATTTTATGAGGGGCCCAGTGGCATCATTCTTCAACTATTGAAGGAACAAATTCTATATTGACTACAAGTGTCAAGTCATCATGTTTCAAAATCACTTCTGAAATATCCCTTATTAGTTATCCATTTTTCAGGATAACTTAAACTAGATCAAGAAGGATTATCCACATATGCAAGACCTACTTGCATCTAAAGTCTAAAGATTTTGTAAATAAAATCACTTACAAGATTTACTTAATGATGACGATCCATAAAGTAATATTCTTGTTGTCGGGGAAATCCAATATTCATCTTATGAATATCATGTGAGTTTGGTGGACACATCCTTAATATCTACATTATCACCAATCACTCAGATTTGTCTTAATTTAACAATATTCTCATATCGTTAATCGACAACGGATTAATTTAGAATAATAACTATTATTATTCATGGATTTAAACATGCAAATATAAGACACAATTTAAGATAAAAAATAACAAAATACCAAGTATCATTATCATAAAATAAATTGTTTAAACATCCCTTATCTAAATACTAAACACAGATTTACATAAAACTACTAGCTAAACGAAGTCCCATGCTCCTAGCATGTTGAGTAAGCTTTCCTTTAGATAAAGCCTTCGTAAAAGGATCAGCCAGCTTGTCATCTGTGTGAACTTTAAGGAATCTCATTTCGCCTAGTGCAATACTCTCGCGAACATAATGATATCTCCTATGGTAGTGTCTGGCGCCTCTCTGAACTCCTGGTTCGTTAGCAAAATGAAGTGCGGCTGAATTATCGCAAAACATTCTAATAGGTTCGTTTATTGTTGGTACTATACCAAGCCCTGAAATAAACTTCCAAATCCAAACAGCTTCCATTACAGCTTCCGAAGCAGCTATGTATTTAGCTTCTGTAGCAGACATTTCAGTAGCAATCAACTCGAAGTTCAGCTTCCAGTCCACTGCGCCTCTATCAATCTCAAATCCAGCATCACAATAGCAATCAACTCGAAGTTCAGCTTCCAGATTTCCACCATAAACCAAGAACATATCTTTAGTATTTCTTAAATACTTAAGAATATTTTTCACAGCAGTCCAGTGTAGTTCACCAAGATTCTGTTGAAACCGGCTTGTTATATTTTGCGCGAACGCAACATCAGGTCTAGTGCATCTTACTGCATACATAATGGATCCCACAACCGAAGCATAAGGTACATTTTGCATACGCTTCACCTCTTTAGGTGTTGAAGCACCTTGTGTTTTGTTCAAGTCAAGTCTTTCTTACATGGGGATATAACCACGTTTGGAATTATCCATCTTATATCTCTTTAAGATCTTATCCATGTAAGCATTTTGACTAAGTCCAATCAATCGCTTTGTCCTATCTCTGTAGATTTTGATTCCAAGAATAAATGCTGCTTCCTCTAAATCTTTCATAGCAAACACTTTCCAAGATAATCTTTTACACTTTATAAACTTGGAATGTGATTTCCCATGACGATTATGTCATCAACATACAAGATAAGGAATGTAACATTACTCCCACTAGCCTTTTGATATACACATGTCTCATCAAGATTTTAAGCAAAACCAAACTTTTGATTTCCTCATCAAATCTTTTATTCCAACTCCTTGATGCTTGCTTAAGACCATAAATGGATCTTTAAAGCTTGCATACTTTTTTGGGATGATTTGGATCAACAAAAACCTTCAGGTTACACCATATAAATATCTTCGTCAAGATAACCATTTAAGAAGAAAGTTTTGACATCCATTTGCCACATCTCATAATCAAGAGAACAGCCGCTATAGACAATGAGAATCCTAAAACTAATGTCTGCAACTGAGAACGCTTCTACATAGTTCCAAACCCCGTAGAGTTGACTATAACCCTTTGCTACAAGACGAGCTTTATAGGTGTGTACAATACCATTCATGTCAGTCTTTTTCATAAAAATCTACTTACTCCCAATAGTCTTACAATTAGGAGGAAGATCGACCAAGACCCATACCATATTGTCTATCATGGATTGTATTTCCGCATTCATAGCATCGATCCACTTATTAGATTCGGGATCTAACGTTGCAGCTTTATATCTAGTGGGTTCATTAAGATCCCATAGACTATGTACCTCCACCTCGACATTTAGATATAAGCGATTTAGAGCTCGATGTGTCCTTTTAGACCTACGAATCGGAATCACTTCCTCTTGAGGTGGTTCAAAACCTTCAACCTCCATAGGAATTTTGCTAGTGAACCTCATGTTTATGTTTAAAAAGATAAACATAACCATAACGACTATAATCATCCGTGAATGTAATGAAGTAGCTAGCACATTGTCTTAACACATGTCTAAGTGGACCACATACATCAGTATGTATTATTACAAGAAGATCAGTCGCCCTTTCGGGACGATGTGGAAACGATTTCCTTGTCATCTTGCCCGATAAACAAGATACGCATTGATCAAATGACTCATCATCTGTTGATTTTAAAAGCCTTTCTTGTTGCATCTTTTCAATGTGTTTCTTGCTTATATAAGCAAGACGACAATGCCATAGATAAGTAGAGTCCAAATTATGTTTGGCTCTTTTAGTGCTAACTTTATAAATAGAATTAACAAGATCATGCATATCCATTTCATAAATACCATTACTGGGAATAGCATTAAAATAATAAACATTGTTCTTAGAAACTGAAATTCCAAAATCCGTAAAACACTAGACAAATCCATTTTCTACCAAACGGTAAACTAAAACAACACCTCTAGTTATAGAAGGTTCATAGTGACAATTGTATAAACAAATCACAAGGCCATTAGGCAAAACTAAGTCATAACTTCTAATAGCTTCTACTTGTGCACGAACACCATTGCCCACGTACAAATAGAGTGCTCCTTGTTTCAGCTTCCTTGCTTCTCTAAACCCCTGTTTTGTAATACAAATGTGAGTACCACAACCAGTGTCATACACCCAGGATTTATTAGGGAAAGCAAATAATTCTATTGTGAAGATACTTGAAGAACTGGCAGTGCCAACTTGCTTTTTTTTCTTCAACAACTCAACAAGATAAACAGGACAATTTCTTTTCCAATGACCCACCTCCTTGCAGTGGTGGCAGGTGTCATCCTTAGCTGAGTGCTCTTTAGTAGAAGGTTTAGGGTTTTTAGGCTTAGGGATATAAATTTGTTTATCATTTCCTTTGCGATTAGCTTTACCCTTGCCTTTAGCTTTAAGCAATTTTTTTTGGCTTTCTGGATTTTACCACCTTTAATCATCATTACTTGTGGTGTTTTAGCCTTTTTAGATAAACTCTTTTCATACTCAATGAGCATAACATGTAGTTCATCAATTTTCTTCCCCATATTATGCATATTGTAATTTCTCACAAATCCAGCAAAATCTTTAGTGGGGCCATTCAAGATAAGACCAATAGTAAGATCTTGTGGTAGCACATAACCAAGACGTTCTAGTTGATCTACATACTATTTCATCTGTAGAACATATGCAGCAACTGATTTACCCTCCTCTTGTTTGCAAGCATGGAAAGTTTGGATTAGGTCAAACCTCTCCACTCTAGCTTGTTTCTCAAACATAGATTTAAGCTCCTGAAGCATCTCATAAGGTGAATCATTTTCAAATTGTCTATGAAGTTTATGAGTCATATTACCGAGCATAAGACAAGCCACCTCATTATATGCATCATATATTGCATTTCATTCCGCCAGCACATTTGCTGCGGAATCAGCTGCATGAGCAGGGGGAATAGGCTGTTCAATGACAAACATTTTCTTTTCAACTCTCAAGAATAACTTAAGTTGACGAAACCAGTCATTGAAATTATTTCCAGAAAGTTTTTCTCTTTCAAACATCGACTTGAAAGCCGAATGGTTTATGTTTTGAACAGGGTGTGTCATATACAAAACATAGTTAAAGTTCAATAATTAGTATTTTCGATAATACTCCTTGAAGAAAATTAACTACCCATGTTTAATCAAATAAACAATTAATTTTCTAAAGGCTAGGATCCTACTTGACATACCACCACCACATCAGTTGATCTGCTAGTGATGATGTATTCAAAAGGTAGCGGACGATCAATAATTGCCACCAGTGCAATTCCTAGAACCTTATGAGACTTACTTTATTACAATAATATACTAGTAAGCATGTTTTATCTCATCTATGCCTCGAGTTTAAGGTCTCACCAATAAACCGATTAAGTCATTCGATTAAAAACTGTGATTATGTAACACTAACGTCTCACGAAAAAGTGTATAATCACCTTGGGATTACGATCTACATACGTCTCACGCATAGTAAAAAGCATCTACAAGTGTTTTTATAAATTGGATGGCAATAACTTATTTAAAAAGGGTATAATATTTGTCATGACAAATATGTACGAAGAAGCATGCATACATCTTCATATGATAGATTTTAATAAAAAAATTACTCAATTAAGTTATTTATTACGGTATCACTTATTTTTTATACATCTAATGTATAAATAGTGTTACCTTTTTTAAAAATTGACGATTCAACGTGTTTTCAAAATATAAATATTTTATGTTTTATCGTGAGAAAAGATTAAAGAATGGTTAAAAACCATTCAAACCCTAGACCATTTGCGACTTCCTAAATAGTATGCAAGGTAAGGAAACTACAACGTAGTCAGGTATTATGGGTAATGGTATCTACAAGACCGAAGTCTTGATGAGTCTCCTCAAACCTTATCATTGCAACTAAGTAGTATTTTTGCAAATTACGTCATTGATAAAAATAAAATTTTAATTTGAAAAACACATTATGAACTATAAATAGTCCATAATAAATCTGATTTCATAATAATTAGTCATGTTTATATTTATTTTTCGAAAAACCCTTTTATTTTCTCACAAGTCAAACTTAAAATAAAACAATATAAACACAAAACTAATTCACATAAGTATTATTCAAAAATAACACTTAACAATTAAGTCATGCAAATATCAAATATTATCCTAATTATCTAATAATTAAAACATGTATATATTCATATAAGGCTCCTTCGTTCTAAAAACTCCGGCCACATCCATCGACATAATCGATTGCATAATCCTTATACAAATATACACCACATAGCACATAAAATTTTAAAAAACTTTTAGGCCCCTTAAGACATAGCTAAGGTCTTCATTAGCTTTTAAAGTCGTGGATCGAAACCACATAAATTTAATGTCTATGTTTTAATTATTGATCATCATATTTGCATAAAACTTTAACAATTAACAAGATTCATATCTAATATCCCTCCATGATAAATTGCATGTATTTATCATGGATGCCAAACTAACAATTAATTAAACATAAAACCGATCAACTAACAATTAAACATATCAAGTTTTATCAATAAAATTGCATACAACCTAGAATTCGTCTAATTAATTTTATAACCAATTAAGATTGAATCTTGATGCACAAAGATCGAATTTTGATGCATAAAACGCCCAAAGGGCTTAAAAAATTAATCAAGAACCCTAATTTTGTCTAATTTTATTTACTTGTAATTACAAATTCTACACGTTGGCTCTTGATGCCACTGTCGTGATTTTACATCTATCTAACCATTTAAATACATTACGAGTACGCAGCGGAAAGATCAAACACGTATAGAACTTATAATTAACAAGGGTTTAAGAACGTGCGTACCTTTTAGCAATTAACAAATGCCGCCTTAAATTCACGCGTAACCACTAAGGATTAAAAGTATAATCCCTTTAAGTTTACACACACAATACGTTCTTAGCAAATAACGTGTATGCTAGTACTAGTAGTGTTTTAACCAAACGATCACTTCGCCTTTGAATTAATCAATACACGAATCAAACCTTCACTTATGTGGTGTTAAACCACAAAACCGAAACCCTTAAGGGTGTTTGGTTCGATCACACGAACAAAGAAGGAAAACTGAAAACCCCTTTGGGTTTTAGAGCTCGATCGAACATAAGGAAAACAAAGGGATAGATTTAGGGTTTTTTAGGGATTAGTGATTTCAAGTTATGAGCTCTGAATCATCCCAAGACCCTTATATATACACCTTATAGCTTGGTGAGCAAGCAAGCTCTCCCACCTCCTCAAGAGGAGGTGGTTCGGCCGACTAGGAGGGAAAAGGGGCGAATCGCACCCTTCCTTTGCATATTAGCCCTTTAAACCTTTTAATGACTAATATTTATTTCTCATTAAGCATTTAACGATCGTTTGTTAAACACTAATTAATATATTACATTAATATATTAAAATGTTGTTCTACATGTTAACGTGTGCGTCCCCTTAGGCTCGAATAAATTCCCGGACATATATAATTTATATTTGGACATATTCCAACAAATAGAAATTACATACCTTATGCAAACCAACAAACACAAATAAGCGAATCTTGTTGAGCCATATTTTGATCCATATACAACCAGTAAAACCTAACAAACAAAAGTTGCACTCCAAGTAATTAACCCAGTCGTCCAATAACACGTGGGTAACTCAAACATTGATCAAAGACGACCAGGCCAAATATGGTATCCACATTAACGCTACAAACGAAAACCTATAACTACTAGGCTTATGAACTATGTGTTGGGAAATACAAGTCAAAAAGTCAAAGTACTGCTAAGTGAAAGATCAAAGTACTGCTAAATAGAAAGTCAAAGTACTGCCAGTCAAAGATCGAAGTACTGCCGTGGATATAGGAA
>BQNB010059889.1:0-37142 GCA_026074375.1 Tanacetum coccineum | reverse complement strand
TGGAGTCCCTGATATATTAACATTGTTATTATAGGTAGTGTATCGGAACTGTATGACATGTCCCATATCTTAGCCCGCAGACGTGTCTTCCTCTCTGTCTTTAGCACTTTCTTCTCATCAGCTATATCTAAATTCTGCAAACAAATGCAGTAGGCGATATCTAATCAGATAATTACTCACTAAGGATGAATTTGACTATGGAGTATCTTTATGCAAAAGGATGGTAAAAACGTGTACAAGTCGTATCGTGTTAAATAATGAAATCATGGAGAGCATGTTGTTGACTTTTGTAGAAAGAATATTTTCTAGCTTGCGACAGATTGTGGACAAATTTGAATTCCTTCATGCCCTAACAGTGTGACAAATATGTAGGAACCAAATCTAGTTTGACTGACTGCCATATGCAATTAGCATCACAACAATGCTATAAAATAAGTGTCCCATATTGCTATCTTATATTTTAACAAATGAAAAAGACTTTAATTATTAGGTAAAGATAATATTTTATTAATAGAGAAAGTATTTAGTGAGATTTCGTAAAATTTTAAAGTAAACACTTATTTTAAGACGAAGTAATTCTTAAAATGTTTCAGCGAGAGTAAAAATCAATTAAGTTGCATCTATTTTTATTTATGCTTACCTGCTTATTATTTGAAGCATAAACCATAAAACTCAACTTAACGATATCCAATCTCGTCCGTCATGAGGTATGAAGGATGTATGATGTAGACAGCTTTACCCTTACCCAAAGGTAGAGATGTTACTTTTAAAGGACCTCCGGCCTTTTTGCTAAGAGTGAGGATCGAACTTTCGCCTCTGTTTTCAAAAGAGAAATGTTTTTTCAAATGATTCAACTCTGCTTGTTAAAATGAAAGCAGAATCCATCTTAGGATTTAATTAAATTGTATCTAAAACTCTATTAACGCGTGCAATATAAAAGCTAATGATTTCACAAAATAATAGTAATGCAAATCGTAAAACCTCACCTTTAATTACGACAAAAGAGTCGAAAAATCTCATTCTTGCTTAAGCTGTAAACATAAATATCTTTGCAACCAATTATACTCAACAAATACAAATCTAAAAATGATTAAAAAGTCTAAATGAAAATAAATTAAAAAAAGAATATAACTATGCTCTTGAAAATTATATTCTTTAACCTCGTACAAGATTGAGCGGATAGCTGGGTCCAACTAAAAACACAAAATCTCGACTATACTACATTAAAACAATTTAATGACATCGCAACATGAATGATGTGGGTCATGTGGTCCTCTACCACCTTACATACATATACGTACCACATACGTGATTCATGTGTGCAGTAATATCTAAATAACAAACAAAAGGTTCATGCTTGTTGGAGTTTGGTGGATATTTAAGGTCGTCGTGTGTACAGTACAACATAACCCGTTGCAAATTTTGTACGAGTATAATATATTCGAAAATCATAATGGCACTGCTGGAAATAAAATAAAAAAAAGTGTACCTTTTTTGTCCACGAAGCAGAAAAACACATGCGAAATCTTATAAGATTTTCTGTCATCCAATAATGCATTTGTCATCATCCTCTAAACTTTTTTTTCAATAAAGGGATATATATATTTTTTTTTTTTTTTTTGGCCCAGGCCGATAGAAAGTCGTAAACGTAATTTTTTTTTTCTTCTTATTTTTGACGAAAGAAGGGGGGAGTATAAAGTTTTTTTTTTTTCCGGCCGATTGAACAGTTAACCACCATATAATTAGAAGGAAAAAAAATATTGGCCCGATGAACATTAGCCCCGTTAATTTTTTTGGTCTTGTAGTGTAATCATAGAGCGTTATTTTTTCGCGCGTTAATGCGGGGGCATTTTTTTTGTTCTTGGTTATTTTTTCGGGTCTCATGTTTAATAGTTTGTTTTTTTTCTCATATTAAATGACAAATTTTTTTTTTCAATAAAGGGGATATATATATATATTTTTGCCCAGGCCGATAGAAAGTCGTAAACGTAATTTTTTTTTTCTTCTTATTTTTGACGAAAGAAGGGGGGAGTATAAATTTTTTTTTTTTTTTCGGCCGATGAACAGTAACCACCGGTATAAAAAAATTTACCAAATTTTTTTTTGGGCCCGATGAACAGTAACTATCGGGCCTAGCCGATGTGGGCTACACTGTTCATCGATGAACAGTAGCCCGTTACTGTTTTTGGCAGTATATGTAATGATAAATGTGTATATATACAAGCAAAAATTACCCGCGCGTTGCTGCGGACGTTTTTTTTTTTCGCGGCGGTTATTAGCGGAACATTTTTTTGTTCGGGTGTAATTTCTTCGTCTCCATGTTAGTATTTGTTTTTTCTTATTTAAATATGACAATTTTTTTTTTTCAATATTAGGGGATATATATATTTTTTTTTTTATGGCCCAGGCCGATAGAAAGTCGTAAACGTAATTTTTTTTTTTTCTTCTTATTTTTTGACGAAAGAAGGGGGGAGTATAAAGTTTTTTTTTTTCTTTTTCCGGCCGGATGAACAGTAACGCACAACCGGTATAAATTTATAAAAAAAATATATTTTGGGCCGATGAACAGTAGCCCGTTAATGTTTTTGTCTTGTAGTGTAATCATAATGGCGTTATTTTTTCGCGCGTTATTGCGAGGCATTTTTTTTTGTTCGGGTTAATTTTTTCGGTCTCATGTTTAATAGTTTGTTTTTTTCTCATATTAAATGACAAATTTTTTTTTTCAATAAAGGGGATATATATTTTTTTTTTGCCCAGGCCGATAGAAAGTCGTAAACGTAATTTTTTTTTTCTTCTTATTTTTGACGAAAGAAGGGGGGAGTATAAAGTTTTTTTTTTTTTGGCCGATGAACAGTAACCACCGGTATGAAAAAATTACCAAAATTTTTTTGGACCGATGAACAGTAACTATCGGGCCTAGCCGATGTGGGCTACACACTGTTCTCATACTATGACATGTAGCCCGTTACTGTTTTTGGCAGTATATGTAATGATAAATGTGTATATATATAATATATTCGAAAATCATAATGGCACTGCTGGAAATAAAATAAAAAAAAGTGTACCTTTTTTGTCCACGAAGCAGAAAAACACATGCGAAATCTTATAAGATTTTCTGTCATCCAATAATGCATTTGTCATCATCCTCTAAACGGTTTTTTTTTTATCATTAAATGTTTGTACAATAAACAAGTTGTTTTTTTACACGCGTTGCAGTATATGCAAAAACATTCGTTTGTTGCTACAAAATGCAGTATTAGCGATAATATGTTTTTTACAGTAAACAAATTTAATAATAATAAGCTTAAAAGTTGTTTTTGACATTTTCCCATTAACTTTAAATTTTGCGCCAACCTTTGTGATTTATAATAACTTTGTGTCTTTGTTATGGTAAAAATGAAAAAAACATTAATCACCAAAACACTGACGAATATTAACACACTAAATGACTAAAACCATATAACTCATTCATCTCTAAGTAACAATAGTCGATTCATCATTTTAATCTTAATTCTTTTTTGCCGCATTTTTGTTGCTGTTGTTAAAAAAGTTTTTTGCCCTCGTGGCTCGTAATTTAATTTCTTGGTTCCGTCATAGCTCATAGCCCATGTAGTTCTCTGCCCAAACCTCGATTCTTTTTTCAGCAAACACTAGAAATCGAGCACTTATCAACTTTTTGCTGACTTGAGTTACAACCAGGGGCGGAGCCATGTTAACAATAGGGGGGGCAACTGCCCCCAACAACTTCTTAAATAATCACTTTTTTAAGTGTTAAATTCTAAACTTTAATCTTAGTGCCCTCAACTGAAAACTCAAAATGCCCTCAACGGCTTAGAGAAAAAGCAAAAAAAAAAAGACATTTTGATTTTTTATGAAGTGTTGTATTTAGGTGGTAAATGAAGTAGATAGGAATAGACTAATAGGAAGGGATACGTGTAATGATTTGAAATATCATATCTCGAGATATGTAAATAGTTACTGAATTAAGTTATCTTTGTATATATATATTTTTTAAATTAATCAGACGTTTATTTTTGTAATAATCCATTTACAAAAGGCCCATTATAGCCCAAAATATCATAACTTTCAAACTTTAAGTAAAACTATATAATTTATGTAAAAGTTTATATTATTGCTTGCGTGTATGTAAAGTCTTTTAAACTAGTTTAGAGCTATTTTCTTTGCCTAATAATATTAGCAGTTTTTTATTCCCTTTCTCCAGGTAATTTTGTTTCGGTTCTTGCAAAAAACGCTTGGTGTTTGGCATAATTTTGCTGTTCATTAGAAGGTCCTCACATGTTTTGTTGAAGTTTTCTCATGTAATATCGTATCGTTGGCAAAAAACATTTTTGCCCCCCGCGATCAAATATCCTGGCTCCGCCACTGGTTACAACTTTATACTCAGCTACTTTTTGACCTTATTGAAGTCGAATTGTGAAGTTAGTTGACTGGAAAGATAACGCAACTGTTACATCTATACCTTGAGACACAAAATAATTAAACAAAGTAAAATTAAGCATAAAAACAGATAACACCATATGAGACAAAATAATTTAAGAAAACTAACAGTAAGGCGGGATGATGTCCAAATGGCCTAATCGGTCCATCGTCGTTCAATAAACACATCAAACTTGATCCGCTTCTTCTTGATCACTTTGTTAAATTAATTAAACATATCCATGATCAATCTCATGTAATTATGACAATAACATCAAAGAGAACTTACTTGATAATGGATTAGGATTTGATGAAATCATGACGGTAGGGTTTGTCAATTCCTTGTAGTAATGTCATCAATCCGATGGAGGGATTTCTCAATAGTTATGGTGTTTGATTGAGAGAGATTTGTGATTTTATTGTTATGGTTGTTACTTCCATCAAGTAACCGCCATTTGGTAGTTAGAGTATATTATGTCATTATGGCATACTTAAGGGTACAAATGGTCAAGGCCATATTAGTCAAAGGATTTCTAACATTCTCTCACTTGGCCGTAGAACCATTTATTTATATACACATAAACTTAAAAATTTATATTGGCCAATTACAAGTTTATAAGAAATTATCATAATTCACAATAGCACCAAAGCAAAAAGACACAGCCACACGCGTCGCATTTGACACGGGACCCCCATCTATTATAACATTGGTACTAATCTGAAATATATGTTTTTCATTAAGCCAAAATGACAATGAAATAATATGGTACAAATATGTTTGTCTATAATGAAACATAAGTGTGCACAACTAAAAGTAAATATAGACAAACTAGACATTATAATGAAGGATATTGTCTTAAAGCGCTTGTTTTGAAGTTAAACGTTATCATGAAATAGTGCACTAACTACAACATTATATAAGGTTTTGACGTAAACCCATTTTGGCAACATGACCTTGAAATACTTTTGGTGGTAGACCTTTAGGTAGCGGATCCGCAAGCATTTCATGAGTTCTAATGTGCTCGATACATATACGTTGTTCCTTCACTCTTTCACGTATGAATTAGTACTTTGTATCGATGTATAAACCAACTCCAGTTGAACTATTAATGTTCGAGAAGCTCACGGCTGCGCTATTATCGCAGTAAATCTTCAATGGCCTTGAAATGGAGTTAATAATTTTGAGTCCAGTGATTAAATTTATCAACAACATTGCATGGCAAGTCGTGTTATAAACCGAGATATATTCAGCCATCATCGTTGATGTTGTTGTTAGCACTTGTTTTTTACTCTTCCAAGAAATAGGCCCACCCGACAGCATGAAAAAATATCCCAAAGTTGATCTACTAGTGTCTTTGCATTTCGCAAAGTCTGAATCCGAGTATCCAATAACTTCAAGGTTGTCCAAGATCTTAGTATTAAGTTATGTTTTATCTCTTTGGTTCCTTGTAAATATCGCAATACTTTCTTAGCAGCTTTCCAGTGAAGTAGGCCAGGATTAACATGTCGCATACATAAGCGATATCAGATCGAGTACAAACTTGAGCATACGTTAAGCTTCCTACTACGAAAGCATAAGGAATTCGCTTCATTTCCTCATATTCAGCCTCAGTTTTCGGACATTGATGCGACCCGAAAACATCACCCTTAATTACGGGAGCGACTGTGGGAGAGCAATGTTGCATATTGAACCTATTGAGTACGCGTTCAATATATGCCTTTTGGGATAATCCTAATTTCCCATTGGCTCGATCTCGGTGAATTTCAATTCCAATAACATACGAAGCCTCACCAAGATCTTTCATGTCAAAGTTTCTAGATAGAAAACGTTTTGACTCATGCAACAAATCAATATTATTACTTGCTAAAAGGATATCATCCACATAAAGCACAAGTATAATAAAATTGCTCCCACTCATCTTGAGGTATACGCACTGATCTACCTAGTTCTTGATGAAGTTGTGTTTCTTCATCACTTCATCAAATTTTTTAAAATACATATGACGAGATGCTGCTAAGTAGCCCATAAATAGATTTCTTGAGTTTACAAACTAGATGTTCTTGGCCTTTAGATTTAAAACCTTGTGGTTGGGCCATGTACACATCTTCATGTAAATCACCATTAAGAAATGCCGTTTTGACGTCCATTTGATGTAACTCCAAGTCAAAGTGAGCTACAAGGGCCATTACGATTCTTAGGGAATCTTTTCTCGATACAGGAGAAAAGGTTTCTTTATAATCAACGCCCTCCTTCTGAGTATACCCTTTCGCAACCAAACGAGCTTTGTATCGTTCAACATTTCCATTTGGGTCAAGTTTGGTCTTATAGACCCACTTGCATCCAACGGGTTTTGCACCCTTTGGTAATTCAGCAAGTTCCCAAACGTTGTTTTTGCTCATTGAATTCAGCTCATCTTCCATTGCTTCCCTCCAATGAGCTGATTGGTCACAAGTAATGGCATCCTCAAAGGATTCAGGGTCATTGCATTTCCCTAAGTCAAAATTGGCCTCATTCAAATAGGTATAGTAATTGTCAAAGTTTGTGGGCTGCCTATTTCGTTGTGACCTGCGCAACGGCTGTTGAGTTTCTTGTGGTTCAACATTAATTTCGCAGGTTTAGGGGTTTTTTTCATTTTCCCTCGACATTAAGCGGATGACCTTGAGTAATTAAGTGATCATTCGAGGTGTCAAGTGGCGTGCTAATCGGGATGGGCACATGAATTATAGGTGTCTTATCCCGAGCCTCTTGTAGTTCAGTTCTTCTAAATGAACCACTCCCACTGTTGTTGGCAGTTTCAAGAAACTTTGCATGACGTGTCTCGACAATTCTGGTACTAAGAGACGGGCAATAAAATCGGTAACCCTTTGATCGTTCTGGGTACCTAATGAAAAAGCAACTAATGGTTTTTTAAGTCCAGTTTTTGTGATTGAGGATTGTATAACTTAGCTTCGGCTGGACGTCCCCAAACCCGTAAATATCGTAAGCTGGGTTTCCTTCCTTTCTAAATTTCATATGGTGTTTTTGGAACAGATTTAGAGGGAGCTCTATTAAGGACGTGGACATCCGTTTTCAATGCCTTAGTCCAAAGAAATTCATGAAGGTTTGAATTTGCTAACATACTAAGAAACCCATGCCAGAATGGATGTATTTCTCCTCCTCAGCGATTCACCATTTTGTTAAGGGGCACCCGACATGGTATAATTGTTAATAATCCCAATAGTCCCCTTTTACAAAAGTCAACGAAAGATTTCGGAGAGCTTGACCAAAACATCTGTATGTTCTGCCATACTAGTTTTCTCCGCCGCCTATCCTTATCACCTACTTAAATTCCTAACGGTCAAGTGGTTCTCAACTTCCCTCCGCTTTTAAAAAAAAAGTTTTAAACATATCAAGTGATTCCAGATTTTTCATTAATTAAGAACCAAGTACATGTAACGTTGAGTAATTCGTCAGTGAAAGTAATGAAATGATTTATGACCCCCAATATTAATGCCCCGAAGGAAAAGGTCCATATAATGTCGGTATGGATTAGATTCTAAATAAACCGGTACTTTCGTGGGACACCTTTCTTATTTTTCCCTTTGTCATATTTTCCCTTTATCATTCTAACATCATTTTGATAATCTAGAAATCAAGATTAGGTAGAACTTCATCTTTCACAAGACAGAATGACTAGACTTGTGAAAGAAGAAGTTCTACCTAATCTTGATTTCTCAGATTTTGAAAAATGTGTAGAATGCATAAAGGGAAAAATGACCAAAGGAAATAAGAAAGGTGCCACACGAAGTACCGGATTATTAGAACTAATCCATACCGACATATATGGACCTTTTCCTTCGGGCATTGGTGGTCATAAATCATTCATTACTTTCACTGACGATTACTCACGTTACATGTACTTGTTCTTAATTAATGAAAAATCTGAATCACTTGATATGTTTAAAACTTTTAAAGCGGAAGTTGAAAACCAACTTGACCGTAGAATTAAAGTAGTGAGATCGGATAGGGGAGGTGAATATTATGGCAGACATACAAATGTTGGTCAAGCTCCCGGATCTTAGGCAAACACGTAATCAAGATTAGGTAGAACTTCATCATTCACAAGACAAAGTAATTGATAGTTCATGATAATAGGCACAGAGGGTTATTGCTACTTAGGCAAACACGTAATCATGATAAAATGTACACTTACGTCCAGTTTGTAAAACAAAGCATGTTTCTCACCCCAAAAGTTGAAAATCATTGATATAGTAAACCATGAGGCTATGAACTCACCTTGGTAAAGGTAGTGAATGAAATGAATCAAGTGAATGAATCGACAAGCGAAATCTGAGTGCAACCTAATTAAATATAGGTCGTATAGGTACCATGTACTTTGAATAAATAATACCACATATAATTATATATAGTTACATCACCACCTAAAAGTGTTTGTTTAATTTATAAAATTAAACAAATTAGATTTGGCAATTTGTAAAATAAATGTTCCGGGAAGTCCGTATTGTGAAAATTATTAAATTGTCTAACAATTATCGTTTTGAAAGTAATTGTTTTATCACCTTTAGTAAGTTTAATAAATAACATTATATAATTAAGCTTAATTATTTTCATCAAAAATAGTGCACAAGTATAAAATAGCTTAGGGTTTTATAAACCTTATATCTTTTTTCTTTCAATTCCGTTTTGCATATTCTTTATATCCGTGGTTTCGTATTTGAATGATATATTAAAATATAATATTTGTAAATATTAAGTTACTGATGAACAGTAACATTTAATCCATTTAATAATATATAAATCTACTTTTATATAATTAATATGTTGTAAATTAAAAATGTCCATAATTATGTGTTTTTAACCTCCGTTTAATACGTTCTTTATATGTATGGTTTCGTATTTGAAAAATCTAATCAACCATTACATTTATTATGTGTATTTTTACTGTTGTGAACAGTAACAGTATGTTATATATTTATAAAAATACTTTTTATAAATATTAATTGTTGAATCGTAGAAAAATCATACTCATTCGTTTGAAATTCGGTTTAGTGATTCTTTCGCTCACGTCTTCGTAATTAAAAGCTCTATCTAACAAAAATAATTTTCATCAGCTCACTGTCGTGAACAGTAGCAGGTTTTTATAAAACTACTTTTATAAAGTTACTTTTGTTTATTTTATTACATAAACATGAAAAAGTCATAACAAATTCATTACACCGATACGGTTTGTTCAAGTTTCCTTACCTTTTTTGTATAATCCTTAATCAAATCTAACTTACACAAAAAAAATAATCAAATATTTAACTAAAATTCGAATTGTATTAATTTTTATAACTTTCTTTTATAAAAATACTTTTATAAAATTGAAAAATCTTGTAAACATTCAATAACTCCTTCGTTATATTATCGCTTTTCAAGTTTCTTTTAAATTGCTTTAGAAAGCTAATAATATGTATTATTTATAAAATTATAAAAATAATTTCCCCCCTGTACTGTTTGCTACAGTAACTTCGAATAGTGTTTGTAATTTATTTTAAAAATATACTTGTTAACCCATCTCCCCCTCCTCAACAAAACTGTCCCCCAACAACAAACAAAACCAACAACGAGAGGAGGAAAGAGAAGAGATAACAAGTTTAGTTTAAAATAAATTACAAACACTAAATCGAAGGAAGTACTATAGCAAAGATACAGGGGGAAATAATTTATGAATTTTATAAAATAATACATATTATTAGCTTTCTAAATCAATAAGAAACTTGAAAATCCGATAAATAACGAAGGAGTTTATATGTTACTATTATCAATTATAAAAGTATTTTTGTGTTAAAAGAAAGTTATACAAAAATTCAATCACTGAAGTTTTAGGAAGTTAACTATTTGATATTTTTTTTTTTTGTAAAAGTAGGATTGTATAATAGGAGTATAAAAAGGTAAGAACCTTGAAAAACCGATGGTAATGAATTTGTTATGACTATTGTCATGTGTAGTAATAAAAAAACCAAAGTAACTTTATAACAGTAGTTTTAATAAAAACCTGCTACTGTTCACGACAGTGAGCTGATGAAAATTATTTTTGTTAGATAGATCTTTTAATTACGAAGACGTGGGCGAAAGAATCACTAAAAACCGAATTAAAACGAATGAGATATGATTTTTATACGATTTCAACAATTAATATTTATAAAAAGTATTTTTATAAATATATACACACTGTTACTGTTCACAACAGTAAACATACACATAGTACATGTAATGGTTGATTATATTTTTCAAATACGAAACCATACATATAAAGAACGTATTAAACAGAGGTAAAACAAATAAATTACGACATTTTTAATATTACAACAATTAATTATATAAAAGTAGTTTTATATAATTTATTAAATGGATTAAATGTTACTGTTCATCAGTAACTTAATATTTACAAATATTATATTTTAATATATCATTCAAATACTAAACCACGGATATAAAGAATATGTAAAACGGAATTGAAACGAAAAATATATAAGGTTTATAAAACTTTATGCACTATTTTATACTTGTGCACTATTTTTGTGAAAATAATTAAACTAATTATATAATGTTATTATAAAATTATCTAAAGGTGATAAAACAATTACTTTTCATAAACGAATAATTGTAGACCAATGGTAATATTTCACAATACGGATTCATGAACAATTTATTTACAAATGCCCAATCTAATTTGTGTTATTTTATAAAAAAACAAAACACATGTAGTGTTATGTAACTATTAATATAATTAGATTGTGGTTATTATTTATGCAAAGTACATGGTACCTATACGCCAGATATTTAATTAGGTTGCACTCTGATTTCGCTTTTCGATTCATTCACTTGATTTCATGTCATTCACGACCTTTACCAAGTGGTTCATAGCCTCATGTTTTCTATATCAAATGATTTTCAACTTTTGGGTGAGAAACATGCGTTGTTTTTACAACTGGACGAATGGTACATTTTATCATGATTACGAGTGTTGCCTGAAGTAGCAAAATTGAATAAAAAACCCTCGTGGCCTATAGTATCATGAACTATCAATTACTTTGTCTTGTGAATGATGAAGTTCTACCTAATCTTGATTACGTGTTTGCCTAAGATCCGGGAGCTTGACCAACATTTGTATGTCTGCCATAATATGCACCGCCCTATCCGATCTCAACTACTTTTAATTTTACGGTCAAGTTGGTTTTCAACTTCCGCTTTAAAAGTTTTAAACATATCAAGTAATTCAGATTTTTCATTAATTAAGAACAATACATGGAACGTGAGTAATCGTCAATGAAGGTAATGAATGATTTATGACCACCAATGCCCGAAGGAAAAGGTCGACATATGTTGGTATGGATTAGTTCTAATAATCCGGTACTTCGTGTGGCACCTTTCTTATTTCCTTTGGTCATTTTTCCCTTTATGCATTCAACACATTTTTCAAAATCTGAGAAGTCAAGATTAGGGAAACTCATGCTTTCACAAGGAGTCAGTCATTCTTCTTGTGAAAGAGGAAGTTCTACCGAATCGTGATTTCCTCGATTTTGAAAAATGTGTAGAATGCATAAAGGGCAAAATACCAAAAGGAAAGAAGAAAGGAGAGTGGTCACACGAAGACCGGATATAATTAGAACTAATCCAGACCGACATATATGGTCCTTTTTCCTTCGGGCATTGGTGGTCAGAAATCATCATTACTTTCACTGACGATGACTCACGTTACATGTACTTGTCCTTAATTAATGAAACAAGCAGAATCACTTTGATTTGTAAAACTTTTAAAGCGAAGTATGAAAAACCAACTTGACCGTAGAATTAAAGTAGTGAGATCGGATAGGGGAGGTGAATATTATGGCAGACATACGGATGTTGGTCAAGCTCCCGGATCTTTCTTTGACTTTTGTAAAGACCATGGGATTATTAACCAATATACCATGCCGGGTACCCCTCAGCAAAATGGTGTAGCTGAGAGGAGAAATCGCACCCTTATGGACATGGTTCGTAGTATGTTAGCAAATTCAAACCTTCCTGAATTTCTTTGGACTGAGGCATTGAAAACGGCTGTCCACATCCTTAACAGAGTTCCCTCTAAATCTGTTCCAAAAACACCATATGAAATTTGGACAGGAAGGAAACCCAGCTTACGATATTTGCGGGTTTGGGGATGTCCAGCCGAAGCTAAGTTATACAATCCTCAATCACGAAAACTGGACTTAAAAACCATTAGTTGCTTTTTCATTGGGTACCCAGAACGATCAAAGGGTTACCGATTTTATTGTCCGTCTCATAGTACCAGAATTGTCGAGACACGTCATGCAGAGTTTCTTGAAACTGCTAACAACAGTGGGAGTGGTTCATTTAGAAGAATTGAACTACAAGAGGCTCGGGATGAGACACCTATAATTCATGTGCCCATCCCGATTAGCACGCCACTTGACACCTCGAATGATCACTTAATTGCTCAAGATCATCCAAATAATGTCGAGGAAAATGAACCTAACCCTGAAATTAATGTTGAACCACAAGAAACTCAACAGCCGTTGCGCAGGTCGCAACGAAATAGGCAGCCCACAAACTTTGATAATTACTATACCTATTTGAATGAGGCCAATTTTAACTTAGGGAAATGCAATGACCCTGAATCCTTTGAGGATGCCATTACTTGTGACCAATCAGCTCATTGGAGGGAAGCAATGGAAGATGAACTGAATTCAATAAGCAAAAACAACGTTTGGGAACTTGCTGAATTACAAAAGGGTGCAAACCGTTGGATGCAAGTGGGTTTATAAGACCAAACTTGACCCAAATGGAAATGTTGAACGATAGAAAGCTCGTTTGGTTGCGAAAGGATATACTCAGAAGGAGGGCGTTGATTATAAAGAAACCTTTTCTCCTGTATCGAGAAAAGATTCCCTAAGAATCATAACGACCATTGTAGCTCACTTTGACTTGGAGTTACATTAAATGGACGTCAAAACGGCATTTCTTAATGGTGATTTACATAAAGATGTGTACATGGCCTAACCACAAGGTTTTAAATCTAATGGCCAAGAACATCTAGTTTGTAAACTCAAGAAATCTATTTATGGGCTTAAGCAAGCATCTCGTCAATGGTATTTAAAATTCAATGAAGTGATGAAGAAACACAACTTCATCAAGAATCAGATAGATCAGTGCGTATACCTTAAGATGAGTGGGAGCAACTTCATTATACTTGTGCTTTATGTGGATGATATCCTTTTAGCAAGTAATAATATTGATTTGTTGCATGAGTCCAAATGTTTTCTATCTAGAAACTTTGACATGAAAGATCTTGGTGAGGCTTCGTATGTTATTAGAATTGAAATTCACCGAGATCGAGCCAATGGGAAATTAGGATTATCCCAAAAGGCATATATTGAATGCGTACTCAATAGGTTCAATATGCGACATTGCTCTCCCACGGTCGCTCCCATAATTAAGGGTGATGTTTTTGGGTCGCATCAATGTCCAAAAACTAAGGCTGAATATGAGGAAATGAAGCGAATTCCTTATGCTTCCGTAGTAGGAAGCTTAACGTATGCTCAAGTTTGTACTCGACCCGATATCGCTTATATACGTGGCATGTTAGGCAGGTTTTAATCTAATCCTGGCCTACTTCACTGGAAAGCTGCTAAGAAAGTATTGCGATATTTACAAGGAACCAAATAGTACAAACTAACTTATACTAGATCCGACAACCTTGAAGTTATTGGATACTCGGATTCAGACTTTGCGAAATGCAGAGACACTAGTAGATCAACTTTGGGATATATTTTCATGCTGTCAGGTGGGCCTATTTCTTGGAAGAGTAAAAACAAGTGCTAACAACGACATCAACAATGATGGCTGAATACATCTCAGTTTATAATGCGACATGCCATGCAATGTTGTTGAGAAATTTGATCACTGGACTCAAAATTATTAACTCCATTTCAAGGCCATTAAAGATTTACTGCGATAATAGCGCAGCCGTGAGCTTCTCGAACAGTAATAGTTCAACTGGAGCTGGTTTATACCTCGATACAAAGTACTTATTCGGACGTGAAAGAGTGGAGGAACAACGTATATGTATCGAGCACATTAGAACTCATGAAATGCTTGCGGATCCGCTAACTAAAGGTCTACCACCCAAAGTATTTCAAGGCCATGTTGCCAAAATGGGTTTATGTCAAGACCTTATATAATGTTGTAGTTAGTGCACTATTTCATGATAATGTTTAACTTCAAAACAAGCGCTTTAAAACAATATCCTTCACTATAATGTCTAGTTGTCTATATTTACTTTTAACTGTGCACACTTATGTTTCATTATAGACAAACTTATTTGTACCACATTATTTCATTGTCATTTTAGCTTAATGAAATCATATATTTCAAATTAGTACCAATGTTATAATGGATGGGGGTTCCGTGTCAAACGCGACACGTGTGGCTGTCTTTTTGCTTTGGTGCTATTATGGAATTATGATAATTTCATATAAACTTGAAACTGGCCAATATAAATTCTTTGATGCAATTTATCTACGATGGAGGTTCAAAATAACAAGGATCTTTGATTGAAAAGATCTATATATATAAATATGTCATGGTATGATTTAAGGAAATGAAATTTGATGATAGTGTGTTTAGATTAGACGAAAATGAAGAATTGAGTATTTGGTTTTACAAAAACGCTGAGCATTTGAATGATGCATTATTAGTTATTTATTTTTGTGAGTTGGAAGTAAAAATAAAGAGAGGCGGTGTAGAGATTTGAAAGTGAAAGTGTTGTTAAAAATTGGTATTCATAAAAGGTTAAAAAAAATGAAAAAAAGAGAGTATATTTTCAAAAAATACTGCTATTTTTTTTTTACCGTTACTTTCCGTTCGAAAATAGTGCTACAACTTGGTCGGTGGGAGTGGCACGCACCGGGACATGTAAGGCGATCACCGATATAGTGGTTCATAACGCACCCTCACCTGGTGTTGTAAGAGTTAAAATAAACACGAGTTTATGAGATACGTCTCCTATATACCCATTTTATAGTCAACTTTTCTAGTGGTCATGGGCTCATGGCCTAAATCAATTTCAAAAAACCAAACCAAACTTATTAATTTGTGTCACATACACCAAGCGAAACTAGAAAACGAAAATATAAATTGGTAGTTTTTTTACCTTAAATATAAATGATCTATGTGGACTTGAAGAATGTATGCACCATTTGACATTCTTTCAAGTGACATGTTATTGTGTTTATTCGGTCGATCAATTTGTAAAATGAGCCAACACATGCATGATTTCTTAACACCAACTGTCTTAAGGTTCCATATAATTAGGTGTTTGATCGATGCATTGTGTTTTACCATAACACAGTCGTATATATTTATGTTCACAATAACAAAAGTTTAAAATAAGTAACGGCTTGTGATTTTCCGCAAATTATTAATTTATGATAATATTACTAGTATTATAGTTATTCATCTTAGGACATGTTTTAAGTTAAAAGATTTTATTGATTTTATGTTTCCCCCCCAAAAAAAAACAATTTTCATTCAACTTGCCTTAACCTTAGACTTTAGAACCAAAATACGTTATAAGCTTCCGAACTAAAGCAGTTGATTTCGGCATTCTATATATCATATATTACAGTCTACACGTTCCATTTGAAGGAAATGAATCTCTAATCATCTTAATTAATTGCTCAAACTAACCAATTGACTCGACTTCCTTCACCAAGTAAAAAATACAAAGACTTGTTTTTGACTCAATTTCCGCTACCTATAATTTATAAAAGATCCCAAGAAAGCTATATATATAAAGAAAGTCTTGAAATTAGAAGTCTTGAAGCTTGATTTAGTCAAACAAATATTTGCCACGGTGGAAGGGTCGCCCGGGATACTAAATTTATAAAATGAGTAATTAATATTGAAGCTTGATTAATTAGTTAATTACGTAGAATCCCGGGCGACATGTCGCCCGGGAAAACATTCCAAATAAATTAACTAGTCAACGTGGCAATATTTTTTGTCGTTTATTGGTACCTTTCCCGGGCGACATGTCGCCCGGGATAGTTTTTTAATATTTTTTCCCCAACTTTCCCGGGCGACATGTCGCCCGGGATAGATTTTTAATATTTTTTTCCCAACTTTCCCGGGCGACATGTCGCCCGGGAAACCCTTTAATAAATTTTTTGTTTAACTTATCCCGGGCGACATAAGTCTGCATTTTTTTTGGTACTGCCTGCACAACAGGCTATTTCCAGATTTTTTCCGGAATTTTTCCGGAAAAAATCTACCAATACTCAAACCTGTATAAACCAATATATAATCTACCCAAATACATTACAACTTCTACCAAAACACAATACGATCAACGCATTTGATATAATAAAGCTAAATACGTCCAAAATCCGAATAAACACAATAGCCTAACAAACGGGTGACGAAGTCACAAAACTTGCATTATCCGCAAGATACAAGTCAATATTCACCAAGATAACAAGTTCTAAATGTACGGGGAAACAAATATTCACATAAGGGTCGCCAAGATAACAAGTTCCAAAACACACGTACTTAAGACACAAAATAACATATATATACTTACCCAACATCTCCTAACTATCGTCCTCATCCTCTCCATCCTCGCCGTCGTCCTCATCATCTCCCTGCTCATCATCCCCGCGCCCGCCACTCCCGGTGCCCAAGCAAACCCCCACAACCGGTGGTATGTGTGTGAAGGGGACGGAACATCACCAAGCGCACCGCCGTACAACCAGCCATTGACCCCGTGCAACATCTGCTAGACATCTGTACAAGTAGCATTAGAATAACATTATAGAATTTGTGACAAAAATAATAAAAAGCGCATGCAACACATCCAAATAAATATACACATTAAAACAATTACCACAGGTTTTCATTCATTCATATCAAATATATAAGTGTCTTTATTCAAAATAAGCGTCTTTTACAAGTTACAACTAAAGATCAATCTTCTTCTTCACTAGAATAAACAACATTTACGCCATCATCAATATCAAGGTTGACGAGATCTTCATCATCAGAATCTGCTAAATCATGAGGAATGGGGTCTTCCTCATCAATAATATCATCGTTTAAATGTGAAGATATATTCTTACAAAACTTAAATAATCGTTTATTGAACATGAATATCTCATATTTTGGCACTTTTAGTATAAAAAATACTCTAGTAAGATAAAAGCTTCCAATATTTGCTCATAATTTGCACAAGTGAAGATATTCTTACAAAACTTAAATAATCGTCTATTAAACATGAATATCTCATATTTTTGCACTTCTAGTATAAAAAATACATTAGTAAGATAAAAGTTTCAATATTTGCTCATAATTTGCACGTGTGAATATATTCTTATAAAACTTAAGTAATCGTTTATTAAACATTAATATCTTATAATTTTCCACTTCTCATTTAAAAAATATACTAGTAAGATCAAATCTTCAATCCTTGCTCATATTTTGCACATGTGAAGATATATTCTTACAAAACTTAAATAATCGTTTACTAAACATGAATATCTTATATTTTTGCACTTTTAGTATAAAAAATACGCTAGTAAGATAAAAGTTTTCAATATTTGCACATACTTTACAAAATATTTAATGATTGGACAAAACCGAAGTCAACATATAGAAAATTCTTTATATAGAAAGTCAAAACTAATAAAAAATTCAAAATATAGTTCTTAGATGTCATAGTGTTCATTTGAGTTAGTAAAAGCGTAACGAATGTCATTTTATAACTAATATGATTTCTGGATGTTTTCATCCACTTATAAATAGGGTAAGTTTAAATATAAACTTTATACAAACAAATATAACGTCGAAAATAAGGTTAAGCATTAATTATTGGGGTGTCGGTGTTAACGGAAAAAGTAATATTTTTTTGTTATACAATATTAACGTGTTCGAATATCCGTACTTTCCAGAAATGAAAACTTTCTAAAAATAAAAAACCTTCTAAAAAATGGCAACTTTCTAAACATAGAAACATTTCAGAAAAGTAGCGTAATTTAATTACGCACATGACTCTATCTCTAGGACGTCGTAATAATTAAACTTAGGACGCACGTGTGGATTCTATAGGTACTTCTCTATGTGTAATAAATTTCAGTCGATTATTTAATCATGTCCTTCTTCTTTTGTGAGTTGTTATCAGATGGGTGACAAGTTTATCTTTGTTGTCGTTTTATCGCCGTGCTCCTTAGTTCATGGCTCTTTAACACCTCATTCTTTTCGCCGTTACTTCAAGTGATTTTGGAAAAATCATACCGCCCAAAAAGGCAACTTCTAAGTTCAGCAAACATTAAACTCTCTACGTTCATTTTGTCAATCGAATCACTCATTGCATTCATTCCTTTTGAGTGTTACTACATTTTGATACCTTTGATGCTTACTTCTATCTACTGTTGTTATGATAAATTATTCTCTCGTTTGCAATGATAAATTCTACAAATGACTCTTTATAGCCTTCTAATTCGCGATGAGTTGGAACAAATGACTCTTTATGTTCATTCTCTTTGACTCCTTCTACATTTGTTTGGACATTCTTTATGCTTACGATGATCTATCGCTTATTCAACAACCCCGATGTTATCTTATAAACCATTTTACTGTTCGCTCATAAACTATCTTGCTGATTTCCTATAAACTAAATTATTGTCATCTTATATACTATTTCGTTTTCATCTTAAGAATTGTTTTGTTACTTTACAAACTATTTGGCTAATGCCTTATAAACATTTTCTAATTCACCCTATGAACCATTTTGCTACTATATCATAAGCCATTTTACTATCGTCTTATAAACCATTTTTATTGTCATCCTATGAGCTATTTTGCATTCACTTTATGAACAATTTCATTAAATTATAAAACCATTTGATACCATTTTATACATAACCCTAGCTTGACGAAATAAGCATTGCATCGTTAGTCCTCAATTATACATAACCTGATCAACTATGTATAATTCAGGAATGACCATGCTATGCTGAGAGTAATCGCCTAAAATTTTACCAAATTTAAATTTCTACTTTTAATCCCAACGAATGAACATTTCATTCATCAACCCTTATATACTCATTATTCATGCTATCCTGGTTAATCGTTTTATTGAACCCTCTGAACACGTTTAGCAAACTATTCAAACTTAATCTACCATGGGAACTCAGTGGAATCCATATCACCTTTCATGTCTTGAACCCGAGGAGATGTTTATCTCATTAAACCTTGTCTTCTCGCTAGATGCATTTCGACTAGTCAACGGGCTACACTTTATCACGGATCCTATAAAGATCATTGATCATAAGGTCAAACAACTAAAGCAGAGTCGTATCTCTATAGTCAAAGTTCGTTGGAACTCCCGGCAAGGAGTTGAGTATAACTGGGAACGTGAAGATCAATTCCGGAAGAAATATCCGCGTCTTTTCACTAAACCCGTACCTTCGTCAAGTGTCGCGACTTGAGCCTTGAGGACAAGGCTCTTCTAACGGGAGGAGACTGTAACATTTTGTGTTTTCAGGTCATTTTACGACGTCATTTATTTCACTATTTATTTCTATTCCCGTGCGCGTTTCCTTTTAATTCTTATCATATAGTTAAATCGTGTAAGCTAAAAATTTTCATTCAACGTAAACGGGCACCAAGCATGTTAGTGCAAATATTATGATATTTAATCTATATGATCTCTTTATGTTTTGATGATGACAAACATGTAACTTGTAATACGTAACGTAAAGTGCGCAAGTTACTCGTAATAACAAATCATCAATGCATACACGTATCAACATCTCTCAACGTCTCAAGTATGCATCAAGACGGACATTGGTTTACACCCAACGTAAATCACATAAGGTATGTACAAACAATATTAAACTTGTAGGACGATCAAAGAAATATGTTTTTGTCTTAAACTTTATATTTTTATAAATACAACAAAACTATTTCTCAAAAATTATTTAGACAAATTATTTTTGAATTATAAAGAAATGTTTTATTTGGTAATTATTTTGAATTTCAAAATCTGGTCATTTCCCTCCTAAAATAAGTGTCACTTTCACCAGACAAGTTTGTCACCACAAAAAGACAAAAACAGGAGCGTCTGTCGGGGCGGTCCCTTAATTTGATCAGCTGCCCCTTAATTAATTGACGGCCCCCTTATATATCCGGGACCGCCGTTTCCTGACAGGCTGTTTTTCAGCTCCTAAAGTAGTGGGTCACCTCCAACTATTTTCACAACCCTTTTGCATGATTTTCTTTCAGTTCTTTTCTCTACTAATCTCACTAAATCTCTCTAAATCTTTGATCAGTTAATTGGGTTTATCTTGTTTAAATGTGTGATCACTCTTCTATCTTCCTCCTTTCCTCAAGGGCAAGAGAAGAACTTCGGTCATCTTTATAAAGATCGAAGTTATGTAGTCTAAGTAGTAATTTGTAACATTTGTTACATATAGATCGAGTCCATGTCTTCTAATCTTTAGTAGTGTGTCGATCCAAATGATGTATAGATTTGGTTGAGTCTAATTATGAGGTTGGTGTATTTCAGCCTGAAAATACATTGGTGGAAGTGTAGTTGGTTTACTAAGATTAAGGGACTCGTGGTATGTGCTTAATTACACATACCTTTTACCTTTAAAAACGAGCTAAAATAACCAAAAACGGACTTAAAATGCCAAATATATGCTTGTTTTGCTAATTGTGTTGTGCAGGAACGGGATAACTAAGAAACGGACGAAAAACAAAGCCAAAACGACAAAACCGGATCGGAATGGAAAAGACTGGAAAGACAAAGCCAAATGAAGACGAAAGTCAATTCAACGTCAAAAAGTCAACGAAAGGCAAATGTCAAAGTCAAAGGTCAACCCAAGTCAACCCGAGGCCAAAGTCACAGAATATAAGTTCAGGGAATGAAATTGTCAATCTCTACAACTTATATATAAAGAAGAAAAGAGGAAAGAGGAAGACAAGGGGCCAAACTGCAATTGGCTCAAAGTCACTCAAAGGACTTAAATTGCAGGTCCAATAGTTGTATCACTCAAGGACTAGTGGTGAAAAGAGTTAAATAACTCTTGGGGACTTGTTTTGCCAAGTCCCCAAAAGTTATTTAACCACAAGGACCAATTGTGTAATGAAACAATAAACCATGAGGGGCCATTTTTGCCAAGTTCACAAATTCAACTATGTTTACACCCCCAATTCTTTTCCCGCTGTTTTTCTCCTCCCAAAAACAACTCACGGGTTCTACCCATCTTTTTACCTGCAAACCCAATTCCCCATGGTATTCATCTCCCCCCTCCTCCACCACCTTTCCCAGCTACAAAGGTGCCATGTTGGCAATCCTACACCCCCCAAGGCTTAATTCGACGACCAAGATTACTTTTTGATGAAATTGGAGGGCTAGGATTCGTTTGCTTTCTTTCCCCCCCCACTCTCACACAACTATACCACAAGGACTCTCTATAAAAGCTGTAGAAGACAGAAGAACAAAGAGCAAGTTTTTATTTTTCAGTTTTGAATTTTTTCGTAATTTTAAGCATTTTTCTTAAGTTTATTTTAGCAATTAAGCTTTAAGCATTTGTAATCTTGTTCTTTCAGCTTGTACTTCTTCATTTGAGGAATAAATTCATTTCAAAGTTTACTTGTTCTTTATTTCCAATAATAAGCCATTTTTGACAATAAAGCCTCTCAATAAGCTTTGAGCTTATTTTGTTATTATAGATTAAAAATTCAGCTGGAAACTTGTTAAAAGTTATTAACTTACTCACTTAAATCCATTTACATCAAAACAATGTCATGAAATTCACTTTGGAAGCTATTTGGAGTAATAAGCCACAAAGAGCTTATTGAGCTTTTTAAGCTCAGGTTTAGAGGCTAGGGAGCCATTAGGACAGGGTTTTTAGGCCACTCACTCAGAAAGAGTGGCCTTGGTTCTGAGACAACAAAATCCAAGGTTTCAATTCTCAATTTCATTTAGCTTAATTGTTAGTTTAGACCACTAGCTTGATTTGTTTTATTCTTTTCAAACATTTTGTTTAGGTTTTAATATTAGATGTTTTTAGTTTTCATTAGGTTAAACTTATGTGAATCTTAGTTTATAACTAACATTGATATATTAGTGCAAAAGCTAGTAGAGAATATCTAGCTTATTTTTTCAAAATAAGCTTATGCAATTTATAGCTTAAATGTTTAACCGTAGGTCATTTTAAGTAGAAGTGGATAAAGGTTTTTAAAAGTTTTAGCTTTAAAATAGATTTTTAAGCCCACTTTAGTTTGGCAGTTTTAAGTAAAAGGGTGTTTGGCACAAGTTTAAAAACGGGTCAAAATGGTTTTGGCATGGGTTATGGCCATGAGGTTGGTTTTAGCTTAAGTTATTAAGTCTGTATTTAGTTGTTTTTTTTTTTATATAGTGTTTTAAAAGTAATTTCAGTCTTTAAATTGTTTTCCAAGGTTTTCTAAAACCTTTTGAAACGTGAGGTTTTAGTAATACACAGTGCAAATATGGATAAGCCACTTGTGGTTTGAGTTTATGCATAAAAAAGGTGTGTTTTGTGTGTCTAAAAAAGATGTCAAAAGCCTTTGGTTTTTGACTTTGGGTAGTCAAAACCACAAGTCTTTTCTGTCCAGGTTTTAACAACCACAATCCCTTTTTCACAATCAAAAATAAGCAAGTAAAACTGATTTCCAAAAGCTCAAAATTGGTGCACAAGCCCCTTGGCTATAACACTCAATCTGTTTGAGCTTATTTGTGCTTTTAGAGCTTATTTGACAGCTTAATATAAGCTGTCAAATAAGCCCTTGAGATTTGCCTTAAAGCTCCCCTGGTGCAAAAGGGGGAACTTTAGGGTCATCTTTCTCAGCCATAAGCACACTTAAGCCTTAGTTTTTGGCTATTTTAAGAGTAAATAAGACTCTTAATAAGCCTCAAAATTTTCATAGACCTTGAAGAGCTTATTTGTGGGCTTATTTCTAAGCCAAAACTTGCCTTTTGGCTGTTTTTGCATACCTTAGGCTGAGGCATTGCTTAATTTTGGATTTTAGCTTATTGAGCTTATTCCATAAGCCCAAATTGTTTCCTAGTAGCTTTTAGGTTAAGTTGGATAGTTTAGTTTGCTTATTCCACTTTTGATAGCTTATTTGAATGCCCAAGTTAAGCAATTTTTGTCTTTAAGCTTTGTTTAAGCTTTTTGCGATAATCGCTTCCCACAGCTTATCTAGTTTAGCTTTTCCTTTCCTTTTTAGCTTATTTAGGTTAGTTTAGACCCTTTAGCTTATATTAGTCCTTAGCTTAGCTTATTCGACCATAAGTAGCAAAAAGACTTAGAAAAATTGGCTTTTAAGCCATTTTAGCTTGCTGTCAACTTTAAGCTTATTTTTAAGCTTATTCTTTTGATAAAAGTGAAAAGTGCATTTGTTAAAGTTGTTTAATATAAGCTCCTTAATAAGTTTGTAGTTTTAAGTTTTTGCTGAATCTTAATTTTTAATAAGCCAAAAAAATAAGCTAGATCGTAGGGTTGGTTTGGTACTTTTCTTAAAGTCCAAGGGCACTCGTTTGCACTATAGTGTAAAATTACACTAATTTGCCCGCCTACCTTTCACTTTACTTTTGTTCATTTTCTACCCTAGAGTTTTTCGAAAAATAAAAAAGGGGGAAAGAATAGACCGGGTGGCTGTTGAGCAAGACTCGAACCCGGGGACAAGCGATAAAAACCCCATTTACAAACACACTTATCACATGCGCCCATGGGTCTTTTTTCGTTAAAGACTCAAGCGGTTTCCTATATATTTAAAGGGGTTTTGAGTTATAAGCCTTATAAGTGTTTAAGCTTATTTTGGGTTATTTGTCGAGATTATTTGTGTCTTTATTTTTGTAGGATATTTCAGTGTTTAGTATTTTTTAGAAAATTTTTCAGTGTTTTTTTAGATAAGGTTTAATATTTTTTTATTAATTATTTAGATAAAAGTTTATTAATCATAAATAATACAAAAATTATCAAAATTATAATTTGGCTTTTTTAGAAAATTTTCTTTTGTCATTTGTTTGTAGGAAAAATATATAAAACTTTTCGTAGGGTCTTTTTATATCTTTTCATGTTTAAAGATACGGGTCGGTACGGGATTTTGTTTTGACTAGTTTTTGGGTCAAACAACTCGTTTTCGGTCTAGCTTTTTCATTCTTCGTTATTGATCCCTAGAGTAGTTTAGAAGCATAAATTTTCTTCGTAGGGTTATTTTTAAGTTTTTAGGTTTTCCCCCTTTTGTTCGGGATTCGGGCTCTGTTTTCTAGTTTAATTACAGTATTCTAGGTTTTCTTAAAACGTTTTAAGGTCCGTTTTTATTCTAATTTGAATTTTTCAACTTCCCAACACCATTTCTTCCTTTCAATCAAATCTTTGATCGTATCGATTTACCATTCCAGCCTCGTTGGGGATAAACGACCCGGGAAAGCTCTATACTACTTCTCGGTTTCATTGATTGTTGGTTTTTACACTTAATTATATATTTTATATTTTGTTATATATTATATATATTTACGGTGTGAATCCAGCCAGTCAACTCGACACTTAGCTTAGTGTCGGAAAATATTGTAAGCGACGCGGTTTATGTGTTTAGGCCATAAAACACAAGGTTTGTTATGTTGGCCATAAAACATAACGGGTTTGGTTGTACCCGAAGAAGGACTCGACATCTAGCTTAGTGTCAGAAAATAATGTAAGCATTGGTATAAGGTTTTCTCCGCCGAAAGGGAGCTTGTTGATTAGTGAAGTAACTCTCGAGTTGGATACTCGAGGAGTAGAGTAGGGCGAAGAGGAGCTTCGTGATCGAACCACTATAAATCTTCATGTCGGTTTGCATTTTCTTTTACCTTTCTCTTTACTTATGTCTTTACATTTATCGCTTTACTATTACACTTGCATTGTACTTATGATTGTGTGAATTGTTGTGTATGTTGTGTTAGTCATGGTTGTGTAGCTCTTTGTAGTAAACATTGTGAGTGTGGATATATTGGTAGAATATGCGCTAGTTATTGTAAATCCATTATCGACACTTCTCATATTGCGTCAAACTTGATTGGTGATTTGATACAAATGATCTAGTCCGAAAACCTCTTCTGGAGGCGGTCCCTTTAAATAGGGCGGCCCCCTGATGTACTAGGCGGCCCCCATATATTTATGGGACCGCCGGCAGAGAGTGATTTAATAATTGATACAAAAGATTTAAAGTTTTTAAAAGGAAACGTATTCACCCCCTCTACGGTTTCCACAATTGGTATCAGAGCCACGTCGCTCTAGTTTTCAAAATAAATGGTTTTTAAAATAGAGTACGATCCATGTATCAAATTACCCATGAAGGGGATTAAATATGAAAAGTGTTTTGTTGCTTGCTTCGTATTAGTTTTGTTGTTAAATATACCTCGTATACTAGCTTGACTGAAAATATTCTCAAAAAGCTTGGAAGTGTAAAATACATCTTTGTAAGTCCTAGGAGTAAAAATAAGGGTTTTAGTTGTAGAATAGCAACGTACTTTCATAAGTGTTCCATTTTGGTACTTGTACTTTTAAAAAGTTGTACAATAGCAACGAATATAATAAGTGTATTGTTCCTTTTGATCATTTTAATGACGTGTCACATTATAAATGGTGCCACGTGTCAACCTTTCAAGTATGACACGTCATCAAAATGTGCAAAATGAACACTTTATGAAAGTTCATTGCTATTGTACAACTTTTTAAAAGTACAAGTACCAAAATGGAACACTTATGAAAGTACGTTGCTATTCTACAACTAAAACCCTAAAAATAATGTCTAAAACACGTGTTTTATGTGCTGGAACAACTCCCTGAAGTCCTACGTCCCTACATTAAGTTACCAAATGATTTTATACGAAAAACGTATTTTTGAGTCACTGGTGGCGGTCCCATAAATGTCTGGGCGGTCCCCTAATATATCTGGGGGCCATCACCTTTATGGGGGTCGTCTGTTTGTTTCGTTAGATTTTGGCAAACTTCGAAAAATCATATAAAATCAACCGTAAGTCCGTAGAAGTCATGCCACCCGCCATTTCGAAGATAATTGAGTCTAGTTTCATTTTAAAATACTTCCAAGTCATCATTCCAAATTTAAGTTAGTCAGAAATGCAAAATACTACATAGTGGTCAAAACTTTATGTTTCGTATTGACGGTAAATCTTTTAGTTTTACTTTTTCTTCGAGCCAAAAATTCTAGTCAAGTATTTTGGAAAAAACGGTTACATTTATCTTTCAAAATATTGATCTTAATTAATTTTTGAAATGAGGAGGAACTATTTTATTTTCAAATAAAATCAAGCTAAGTATACGTCGTTGTATCTAATACACAAAACGACGACGAATATCTTTATGTCCATGCTAAATGCTTATGTGTATTTACTTGTTTCTTATTTTGTTAATAGAATTATTAAAGTGAGCATTGCTACCTATAATTGAGATACTTTATATATCTAAACACATATGCATGTGCACCATTATTTGTTTAATAGTTTTCGGATTTGTATAATAGGTATTATGCTAGATTTCTTGCGGTTAAGTTGCAAAATGTCCCCTCCCACTGTCGCATTGCATATAGACATAGATCACTATATTTACAAGTGTTACATAAAATTCTTGTAGATCATTTTGAGTGTAGTAACTCATTTAGGATTGAGAGTTTAATAGTTTGTCAAGTGTGTGGAAAAATAATGTCCTAAGATCATATGTAAAAACCCGTCACTAAAATATTTCCAACACATTAACTCTCTTTCAACAAAGTGTCTAAATTTTTTCATCATCTTGCATTGTTTAACCTTGGGTTGGTTAAACAAAATAAAAGATTATATTAATACATTAGTAATTAAGTAAAAGAAAATGTATGTGATCTAAAATTTGGCTTGTGTTACATTGTTAATAACACCACATAATTATATTATTTTTATAAAATATAGTATTTTACAATAGCTGTTGTTGTATAAATAATGGTTAGGAAATCATTTATATACCCTATAAAATGTCAAAATACTATGCATACTATACATATAACAAATAGTTTTTCGCACAAGCAAAATATTTGACAATCTTGAAGTAAGAAGTTAACTTGTCATTATTCATCAACCTCACCTTACAACTAGTCTTAGGATTAATGGAACACACTATAAAAATCTTTATTTGTTTTCTTTTAATAAGAGCGTTCGTGAGGGTCAAAAAAGATTTCAAATATATATCGATTCATTATTCAAATTATGATTGATATTATTATCGAATCTAATTGAAAAGTTTTCAAGTATGAACAAGAAATAGGATTCTTATTTGTCTAGCTTTAAGATTATATCAAAATATAACAAGAGATATTATCTTAAACCTACATACTCAATCACACTCAATTGATATGAAAATAACGGAAAATCTTTCCAAGACGCTAAGATATGCATCGGATCATAATCTACATTGGGTAGATGATGTCATATTGAGTCTACTTGTCCAATAGTTTTGTTCCAGATATTTGGCAAATATATGCATAAAATACACAATGAAGTAGGATTGACTACTTGAATATTTCATTCAAAATACTCAAGTAATTTACCTTGCAATGCAATTGGTAAAGTCGTTGTTTCCGAAAAGCCAAAAATGAGAAAATACACAACATATGTAACTTTGCTCAAACAATTCAAAAGCACAACTCAAAACCCAAACTATCTTCTCATCAAAACTCTATCTTATTTTACCAAATAAGCATAATATTTCTTCCTCACCAAATGAGAACCCTTTAACCATCTAAGGTAGTTTAGAAGATTAATACATATCCCCACTAACCATTATAGTGCTTCTTTCATTAAGTGAATTGTAAGAGGATTTTGTATATGGAAGTGAATTATTATTCAAACGATAAATCATCTCATTCATTCAATCTATTTAAAAAATTAGAATTGAACATGAAAATCGAGATTGGATTTATCTAGATCACGGAAATATCAATCAAATAACCATATATATTTTTTCGAGTCTACATGTTTAACCATCCTCGGTTATTACATGAAATCACGAAGTCGATTGTAAGACAACAAGATTAGTTCATCAAAGTGCAACTCACCACTCTGCAATGGAAGATGTCCATTGAGTCTAAAGTGTTCAATGTTGTGTTATTTAGCTATAGTCAAATTATTCGTTGCTACCTTAACACATTCTGAGTAGATTGACGGACTTATAATTTTTCAAAGGAAAACTCATAAGTACTCCAACTTGATGAGCAAGACGTAGATGTCATTTCTAAAAACTCAAATTGAGAACTCGTATAACTTATATAAGCTTCTCATAATAACCTAATGTCAACACCATCTCCCAAATAATAATAAAAATGATCCTTGCCCAAATTTGGCACTTCCACGGATCGATGGATCCGATGATCTAAATCATCTTCGGTTTAGGTAGATCCGCCCTATGGCATTAGATTTAAACATCTTCCTCTTGTCGAGTAGGGGAGTGACTGTCTACATCTCACCTCCCTCATACCTCACTTCTGCGGGATTGGGTAATGTTGTTGTTGTTGTTGCCTCTTGTCAATCTCTTGCTTAAAAGTCTAACATAGATGTAACTAAACTTTAGTTAATCATCATTATTTCTACAAAGAAACAAACACAATATCTATTGAGGTAAATAACCTTAATTGGGTTTCTTTCATAAAAGCCAGGTCAAATGTGCATTCTTGAACTCTCTAATATAGAGCATTACACATTGTCACTTTTAAGCATACTCCTAGGTCCTAGATGACTCATTCTTTCTTATAGCTACAACAACTTGCTTGCTCTCTCATTCAACCTTAGAATTCCAACATCTGATTAGATTATGTAAAAAATAAAAAAAAAAAACCAAAAATTAAAGTATGCTAGTGAGTCATAATAGGCCTTGTATGGGAAACAAAAAGACAATACAAATTTTATTTTGCTACAATTCATTAGGTAAATTTAGGCTTTCTATTTTTTCTAACTGAGATTGTCTACTGGGAGTATCTAGTTGCACTAGATAATTAATTTGACTACACGGTTAAATTGCTTTTAATGTGAAGTTGGTTTGTGGTTATAAACCGTTAAAATGGTCGTGCTTAGCCTTGTATTGAGCACACAGGGATAGTTAATATTCATTCTCTAATTTTTTTACTAAATGACTCATCCTAAATATTGCTTATTGATTGTCTACCATCGATAAAACTTTTGTATCTCATTAGGAGTGAATCATAAGCAAGCTAGTTTATTAAGGTTTCTTTTTTAGTCATTCTAGACTACTTGCATCTCACATATGTGCTTTGATGTTTCATGATGATAACATGCTCTCATGTAATGCAATTATATGCTTTCATGTTTATCTTAATGCTCAATGTTTATTTGTTTAACTATTGAATGCATGTCTGTTGTAAAAGCGTTTGCCTTTTTCTAGCAATTTAGATAAAATATTCCTTAGTTTATTTAAATAGCACATGCTCCTAAGTGCTAAATGCTAACATGTTTTACATGATGATTGCATTTAAAATTATCACGTTTTGTATGCGTCATTTTACATGACTTACGTGTTAATTGTGCACAAAAATGGGGGCCGGGGCCCGCCAAAAAAAATAAATAAAAAAACACAAAAACCCACAACATAGGGGGGGGGGCACTATATATGTTTAGTTTAATGTATGACAATTAATATTTAAATGTCATATAATCTTACACATTAATCTTGTTGATTATTGTGTTGATGCATGCTTAAATAAACTTGCATGATTATATCTATATATCTTATGCATCTAGGTATATATATATATTTTTTCTCACACTATAATATTTTCCTTCGCGTCCGCGTCACAAATCTAAAAAGTCAAAAGAGTCGTAGAATGGTCTTAAATCTCTTTGGGAGTTTCATTCCAAACTTCCCCTTAATCTCAATCTCCCTTTCTTCCGAATCATCACTCTTTCGTCAAGAAACTGGTTAGATACAAATATAAGCTCCTCCAAGTAGGTTTGGAAACTTGATATTTCATCCGAACTATTCAAGTATCGTTAACTTGCGATCGCAAATGTTAAAGGTCATATCTGAAAATTCCTATTCAAGCCGTTTAACAACATAAGTTAAAATGCTCTTCTTTCTCTTCGATGAAAACATTCTTTCTCTTCTACGAAACATTCTTTCTCTTCAACGAAAACATTCTTTCTCTTCTACGAAACATTCTTTCTCTTCGATGAAATCATTCTTTCTCTTCGAAGAAAATATTCTTCTTTTGATGAAAACATCTTTATCTTTCGATCATCACTCTCTTCTTTCACTCAAACACGCATCTAAAACCATAGAGATGGCTAATCTCTTTTCGTATTACTATTTCGCTCCACCTTTAAAGATAACCCTTTTTACCTCGTCATACGCATTGTTTTATGAATACTTACAATACTCGAGATGTCCACCATCCATCTTGGCATTGTCAGCTCGTCGTCTCTATCTTTGTTTGTTTTCTTCTTTATTATTATTATTATTGCTTTTTTTATTATTTTTGCGTACGAAACACACTGAAGATGCGTCACCATTTCCTTCGGGACAATGTTCAAATGGAAACATCTCCATTCGAATAGGTTGCGTCTGAAGATAACATCGTCTACATTCTTTCTATACCCCTCAACCGCGAATCATTAAATTGTCTTTTTCTAGGTCTAGGAATGATGGAACACATTCCGTAAATCTTTCTCTTCTTTTCTACCAGTCTCGATTCTAGTTATTCAATATTCCATGCGTTTCGTGGATACGTAAAACATATTCATCGAATGTACTTTAAGTGTTTTTAATTAGCGAAATGCACATTAAAATGTCACTCTTTTTGAAAAATTCATCAATTTCTCCAAACATCCCTCCTGTTGGCGGTCCGGCGGCCCCCAGATATATCTGGGACCACCGGCAGCAGCTTGTAATACCATTCAATTTTTGTTCTTAACACTAATCTCTTATGCTAGAGTTAAGTCTACTCACACCAAACCTATACCCAATATCTCTCTATAGATCAATTGGTCATCCTCATATCCCAACACTCAAAAGCATCGTTGCTTATGTTTTCAAGAGTCAAGTGAATTTCATAACGAAATGCGTCTCGTTATCAAACACATTCCTTACAATTGATAGGACTTACATTCAATTAACCCCTTTTCACAAATTCATAGACGAAATGGTCCTCACATCTCGCATACGTCTTGTCTCAAATTCATAGATGATTCTTCTCACTCCTAAATATTTCTTCTCTCTTCTAGTAGTCGTTTCACTTCTGATAGTCTTTCTACTTCTAAAAGTTTCTTCTCACTTCTAAACGTTCCTTTTTACTTCTAATGAGTCTCCTCATCTCTAGCGTTTCTTTTCACTTCTATACGTTTCTTCTCTCTTCTAATAGTCTTGGTCTCTATTTGAATTCCTTTATATCCCTTGACAATCTTATTTATTTTATTGAAATATTAAGTAATTTGCGAAATGCAATGTCACTCTTCGCAAAACTTTCCATTTTTAGAAATCGAAAGTACTAAAGACGATATTTAATCTTCAGTGTTACTTGAGTCCACTCATTATTATTCCACATGAAAGAATACCACCTCATTTCATTTCCCATTTGTCCCAAATTGTAACCAACAAAACACCAAACAAACCTTTAAATTCTCAATCATCTACCTTTGTCTCGATAGGATCATATGCACATCAATTGTTAGTGCAAATGATATATCAATCTTTTCTATCAACCTCTGTTTAACACAGTTCCTTCTTAGTATCGCTGTCCTTTCTATTTTTTCTGGCTCTATGGAATCATTGTTCACTTCTCATCCTAGAGCACATCATTCTTCATCCTGTTTATTATTGTTCTTTTTATTCTTTTTAGGTATGTGTGTATAATATATAATATATATATATATCACTATATTACATATATATACATTATTATACATATATTAATATATATAGACTATATTTTGCCAAGGATATTAAATGTCATTCGTCTAACTTTTAAAGGTCATTCTCATAATATTTTTATGTATTCAATAAAACAAATTCCATTTTGTGTTATTAAAAAAGTCGGTCTAATCTTTCTCCGTAATAAACATTCGATACTCGGTTCTTTTTATTTCATATTTAGGTTGTTTTTAAATAATGATTACTTGCGTCTAGTTTTACTTCTCTTCAAGTGTCATATCTTTAGAATAATAAAACCTAGAAGTGCATGTCTAGTTCCCTGCTAATGTTTTGCTATATGTATATGTGCACTTGTCTACTAACTTTGTTTTGTAGCACAACAATATCTTGATTCCTTGGTTTCCCAAACAAGGGGGAGCATACACCAAGGGAAAGCACTTGCAAGCGCTCTACTCATTTAAATTGCATCGAACTTCTTGAGCATCGATGGTAATTTATTTGATTCCTAGGATCCGTTTGAGTCATTTACAGGAATGATATTATCATGGAGATGCAATAAGCAAGGGGGAGCTAGGAGATATGTGGTTAAATAGCATGGATTTGGTTAAACCGTGATGATAGAAGACTTCAGTGGGATGATGCAAGCTCACCTTTATAGGAAGATAGGATCGGGGTTTGTCAAATACAATGAAGGGCTCGTTCGTACTCCAAATACTTCATCTTTTCCACTTTAAAATCACCCTCAACCTTAAGGTCCTCTTCTTATCCTTTCAACTTATATACTTGAAGTACCTACCTCCTTTTCAAGCCTTCTTCTCATTTCTCATAACCTCGTCTAAACTATCCAAGGAACACACAATCACCTTCACCTTTATTTCCCACATCTTCTACTCATACCTCAAACCTATATACTCGGAGCACCTATCCTCTTCTCATTCCTACAATATACCGGAGCACATACCATCTTCTCATGTCTTCTTCTCAAACCTCCAACCTATATGCTCCAACCATAATCCACACTATACCTTTTTGCTTCGACAAAAGAGGGAGAAGGGAGTGTAAACGAGTAACTTTAAACTTTACTTTTGCTATAGTGTACTATTTTGTCATCATCAAAAAAGGGGAGATTGTAGTGCAAATATTATGATAATTAATTATACGATCTTTTATGTTTGTGATGACAAACATGTACTTGTAATACGTAACGTAAAGTGCGCAAGTTACTCGTAACCATAAATCATCATGCTATACATGTATCAACATCTTCTCGAGTCTCATGTATGCCATCAAGACGGACATTGGTTTCACCCCGACGTAAATCACATAAGGTATGTAAAAAACAATATTAAACTTGTAGGTTGATCAAAGAAATAAGTTTTTGTCTTAAACTTTATATTTTTATAAATACAACAAAACTATTTCTCAAAAATTATTTAGACAAATTATTTTTGAATTATAAAGAAATGTTTTATTTGGTAATTATTTTGAATTTCAAAATCTGGTAATTTCCCTCCTAAAACAAGTGTCACTTTCACCAGACAAGTTTGTCACCACATAAGACAAAAACAGGAGCGTTTGTCGGGGCGGTCCCTTAATTCGGTCGGCGGCCCCCTTAATTATTTGGCGGCCCCCTTATAATTTCTGGGCCGTCAATTCCTGAAGGTCTGTTTTTCGCTCTATTATATAGTGGGTCACCTCCAACTATTTTCACAACCCTTTTGCACGATTTTCTTTCAGTTCTTTCTCTCTCTAGATCTTAATAAATCTCTCTAAATCTTTGATCATTTAACTTGTTTAATCTTGTTTAAATGTGATCAAATCTTCTATCCTTTCCTCCTTTTCCTAAAGTGCCAAGAGAAGATTTCGGTCATTTTAAGATCGAAGTTATGTAGTATAGTTAGTCCATTTGTTACATATAGATCGAGTCATGTCTTCTAATCTTTAGTAGTGTGTAGATCCAAATGATGTATATATTTGGATGAGTTAATTATGGGTTGGTTAGTATTTCAGGCCTTAAAATACATTGGTGAAGTGGTAGATTGGTTCTAACTAAGATTAAGACTCGACATGAGTTAGTGTGGAAAAATCTTGTAAGCGACGCGAGGTTTATGTGTTTAGGCCAATAAAACACAAAGGTTTGTTATGTTGGCCATTAAAAATAAACGGGTTTGGTTGTACGGAGAAGGACTCGACATCTAGCTTAGTGTCAGCAAATAATGTAAGATTGGTTATAAGTTTTTCTTTCGGCGAAAGGAGCTTGTTGATTAGTGAAGTAGTAACTCTCGGTTGGATACTCGAGGGAGTAGAGTAGGGAGAAGAGGAGCTTGTGATCGGAACCACTATAAATCTTATGTCGGTTTGCATTTTCTTTTACCTTTCTCCTTTACTATGTCATTACTTTTATCGCTTTACTATTTACACTTGCATTGTACTTATGATTGTGTTGAATTGTGTGTATTGTTGTGTTGTCATGGTTGTGTTGCTCTTTGTAGTAAAACATTGTTGAGTGTGGATTATTGGTAGAATATGCGTTAGGTATTGTAAATCCATTATCGACCCCACTTCTCACATATTGCGTCAGACTTGATTGGTGATTTGATACAAATTATTTAGTTCAAAACCTGTACTTTGGAGGCGGTCTCTTTAAATAGGGCGGCCCTCATATATTTATGGGACCGCCGGCAGAGAGTGATTTAATAATTGATACAAAAGATTTAAAGTTTTAAAAGGAAACGTATTCACCCCCCTCTACGGTTTCCACAAAGCAAATTAAATTTTACGTCAAGCAAGCAATATATTATTTTTACAAAAGTAATAATCAACTTTCTATATTATTTTATTGGTTACGTAAAACGTTTACGTTTCGCAAATAAAATACATTTAGTCATTCACGGAACCACCGATACTCATCTGAGACTATAACAATTCGTGTTTTCAGGTCATTTTACGACGTCATTTATTTTACTATTCATTTTTTTAGTCTCGTACGCATTTACTTTTAATTTTAATAGTTAAGTTAAATCGTGTAAGCTAAAAATCATCAATCATCGTAAACGGGGACCAAACAAATTAAAGTTTACGTCAAATAAACATTTTTTTACAAAAGTAATAATTAACTTTTTATATTTTATTTTTATCGGTTATGTAAAATGTTTACGTTTCGCGATAAAATACGTTTAGGCATATCCGGAACCACCAAAACTTTTCTACGCTTCAAAAAATACCTATTTTTTTATATCCAATGCTCAGTTTTATAAAACTTTACCCATGTTAACATTGTTGGTCAAATTATATACGAAATAAACCAACTAGAAGCTACACTTTACAAATTATACATCTACACTTTAACCTTATATATTTAAACTTCAAATAATAACATACATAACATTTTTCTTTATCTAAAAAAATCAACTTATCTCTTTGTTTCCTTTCACTCCCACCCACGGCTCAAACAAATCCCCTTACCCAATCCATATATTTTTTTTCTACCACCATTGCAAGTATTCTCACATCATACTTAAGCTATATCTAAACTATTCCAAGAAGGTTTGGAGTCTTGGTTTTGTTTCATCATCTTGCTCAAACTTAAGGTCATCTAAACTCTAAGTTTTTTTTTTAATTCTTCACTTACATGTTTTACATACTTGTTGTTTTGTTAATCACCACCTAGGTTTTATCTATGTGTTTACCAAATAAAATGGATACATATACATGTATATATACCACACGAACACTATGTATTTTGTGGCAAAGTGATGTTTAAAATACAATGGACACACTATTATAAGTATGGTTTAACTTATAAAGATCATGGAAAACTTACTTGTTGAAAGTTACTTACAAGTTATACATACTATCATGAAGACAAGTTACTCTGACAAAGGTTCGACATAACCTAAAGGACCCAAAACATGTATGACATATTATATAAAGTGAATAAGAAAGCTTGTACAAAGTTAAGTAAGTGCTAAGTTTATAAAACACATTTTTGAATCTTATAAACCTATGCAAACAAATTGTATGTTCTGACCAAGATTCTAATTTTTATAAAATATAAACCCAACTGATTTGAATAGTACTCTTCGAGACGATTCCGAATATGTAAATAACTCGAAAAACCGATTTATAACGAACAAGTTATGCTAGTTTCGAGATTAGGATAATTAAATGACTAAAAGTGTTTTTATAAAACTGAGATAAAATTAAATCTGATAAAAATGTATACTTATTATATAATAATAGTACATGTCATAAGGATTCTAAGCATATAAGAAAATCGCAAAACGAAGCTATAGCGAAGGAAATACCATATTCGCAAGATTTAAGTTTATAAAAATAATTTTATAAACTATTTTGAAATACTAATTTAACACAGCCACTTATAAAAATAGTGGACGTTTTATAAACATAGTTCATCTCGCCACGAATTCATACATATAAAGAACGCTAAAAACGGAGTTAAAACGAGGAGTAAATTGCAAAAATCGTCCCTAAGGTTTTGCCAAATTGCATGTTTCGTCCCTAAGGTTTTGCCAAATTGCATGCTCTAGGGACGATTTTTTGCAAAATAGTTTGATTTTGGGACTATTTATGCACTTTCAAACTATTTGGGACGAAACATGCAATTTGACAAAACCTTAGGGATGATTTTTGCAATTTACTCTTATAGTTATGGAAGGGCTGCATTTAGCGTTAAAAGATGCAGTTGATAATGGCCTTCTTCG